>JAUIMW010001586.1:0-12207 GCA_033557785.1 Enochrus cinctus
TGTAAATTTCGTGTAAAATGCGTGAACATTGGGTACCATAAAAGTGTCTCTACCGTTTAAGTTTTATTGCCGATCTAACATCTGAACAATGGTATTGTTCACTGACAGTTCATGCTGGGAATGTTGGGCGGCTCCAATGTAAACGCGAGGTTACAGATTCCAACAATAAATTTTTTTAGTAGATTGTAGTACAAAATGGACAATGATGGTATCGATCGTTTATACAAGGTGATTCAAAAACGATAGTCAAAAATGAAACTGCTAATTACTGGAAGGAGATACCTTAAATATTGCATTTTGAGTGCCACTGGATGGATACATTTGTTTGCATAGTAAGCCGATTTACAGGCAACGATCTTAGTAGTAATTTTTTTGTATTATCAGATGTAGGTATACACGTCTCCGTGAATAAATTCAGAGTCAACAAAAAACCTCTTTTGTTGCGCCTTAACATCATCTGCTGCCTATAAAATCACTATTAAAAAACACTTCACTGATTGAATGACGTCCGTTTTAAATTAAAATTTTACAGAAAAGATCAAAATTACGTATAACCAATATCTTATGTTATTAATAAGGTAGTCCTTCCTTAATTATTGCATTCTGCAAAAATTACAAACAGATGGGCAAACTTTAGTTGCTAGATTTAAAGCAAACTGTTTTTTTTGTGGTCTATTAACACATGCGTTTTTTACTCCCGTTCTCTCGTCTACGGTAATTCTTGAATAAAAATAAAATAAACCACACGTGTTGAAGACAAAAAATGTTTTCTTTCATTTTAGATACTCTATGAGGTCATGTTTAACATATCATACGTATAAATCATGACTTTTTAGAAATTTTTTTGGTGCAGTTAGGAGCCATGGTGTATATAACTCAAAACCGTCACCTTTTCATTTTGTGAGCGCCTTTAAAACTTTCTTAACCAACAATATGACTTCACGCCACTCTCCAGGCGCAAACTGAAACTAAGGAAGGAAATGAGTCGTAGAAACTCTTTTGACGAAATTTTTTGAGTTAGAAGAAGATGAGGACAACAGCGAAGATATACAAGCAGAAGGTCACCTTACTGGGTAACTTGAAAGTCCAAACCGAAGAGCGTATTGACTTGCTAGAACGGTATAACATGTACAATGTGCTTTCAAATGAAACTAATTATTAATTTTATTCTTTCCAGTAAAACACCTATTTCACTGGGTACTTAATAAGAAAATTTTCTAACGCTATTGACTCATGCAAAACATGGAAAGATAGCTTTACTACTCAACTTTCCATAGATCATGAATTAATCGTGGCCAGAGACAACGTAGAACAACCCCGGTTAAAGTATGCTTCTACCAAAGTTATTGAATCTGTAGAAAGGTTGAGTAGAAGTATTGATGAAAATATTTGTAAAAATATTAAACTTTTCGGGAATTGTTTCATTATATGCTTGGGTATGAACTGTCAAAGCTTTTTCGTTTTCATTTTCAAAATATGTATGTACTTTTTTTAGGTAAGAGATAAAAACAATATAATGAAAGTTGCTACATCAGTTGCTGCCGATGGAAAAGATAAGAAAAGAAAAGAAAAGCCGCAGAGCATTGTTGATTTTTTAAAAGGTAACAACTATCCTGTAATACCAATTTAAAATAATATTTTATATTTATTATCATTTAGAAAGCGAGTTTAAGATTGAGCCTTGAGAATGTAGAAAATAAAGTGGACAAATAGAGGCGGTTAGCAGGTTTGGATTAGAGGTACTTACTCGGTTGAAGAGGTTATATTGAGTTTCACAATTTTTTAAAGAAGAATACTGACGAGCTCGTTAATATTAGCGTCTTATACATTCAAACTCAAAGATATGAAGATAATGAAGGTTACATTGACTGGAAAGTTTTTCAATTCTATGATCACGCAACTGGTCGCTATATGAGACTTTCTCTCACATTTTTTAAAAATCCGTCATAATTGCAATTTCAAAGGTCTGTCAGCCCTCTTCTTGGAGATTTGTTGGGTTTTAAGCTTTTTAAAGAGTACTGTACAGTTGTAACCCCCTCTCATGCTTAACGCGCCCTATAAGACTCTCTTCTTGCAGCCCCCTGCATACGCGTGAGATATTCTATAATTGCGCGACCACTGGTATAACTGTTTTCAAATGAATGTAAGATATTGTTTAACGATATCTTCAAGACATATAGAAGAAGAGACATCCTCTGCCGATCACAACTATGTTTGTTGTTCCTTGTCCGCGTAGAGCAAATAAACGGGTAAAAATGTTTTGCGAAAAGTGCGGCAAATAAAAATTTTCCCAAAACATACGGCATTTGTATGTAAAAATTGCTGTAATGCCGATAGCGAACATTCTTCTTCTCCAAATTGATTAAAGTTGTTTTTTTTATGATTTATTAATAAAATTAGTATTGAATAATATCTTCACTCCATTTACTATGTATTACTTTGTACTAGTATTACTTTGTTGTAATTTTGTACTTTTCAAGGAGTTCTTAATAATTTGTGTAAATGAAAAACTGATTACGTTCCTTGATATGTTTATTTGTTTGTTGTACTATCAATTTCATCTTTCTATGCCATCTTCAGCTACATTGTCAGTCTACAAGGCTGGAATCGAAATTTCCTTTAAACACACAGCGTGGTTTGATAATTGAAGTTAATGGTAAAATCTCCGAAAACATGAAAATTAGAGGAAATATTACACTCCTGCCTTATAGACTGACAATGTGCTTGAAGATGGCCTGAAACGCCGAAATCGATGGTATAACAAACAAACATATCAAGGGTTACGTTCCTTCTTTCATTTAAAAAAATTATTCGAAAGTATTCTTTAGATTAGTGTAGTTCGCAAGCAGATGTTTTTTTAATGATATACCAAAAGAATTATAAGTACGTAATATGCAAATTTAATACTAATTTTTTGTTACAATGTTTTTTAAGATACCTATAGTAAACTGCATAGCAAGGAAAAAATAAGAAGTTACGTACTTTTATGGATGACAAGGGGAAGAACAAGGACGCCATAACATGGGAGTTGGCATTGCTGTCCTCCTTGACTGGAATAATCGTTAAACTGGATTGAACTTGAAGTCAATTGCAAATAGTATCGCCATCTACGCTGAACTTTGTGAACTGCTTCACGTTTGAAACTTTGCTAATGAGTTTGACAGATTAAACTTGGTTTGGTATTAATTTTTCACAAATACGCTAAACAGAAACTTCTAAACAAACAAAAACCCCTAAGGAACTCTACCCTTTGTAGGTTAAACACGCAATGTCTTGACATTGACAAGCATGTTAGTACCGGCCGATAAAGTAGGTAGCTATTTAACATGCACATCATAATAGTCCTTATACTGGAGGATGTTAAACTGGTATTCCCTAAATTGGATGACCTTGAATTACAGTTTTACTGTACATATTAATTCTTGCATACATGTATACTCCGAGCTAAGAAACCCTCGGTGGGCTGTCAGCGGACTGGCTTCGCCGACGTAGGGAATATCTCTCACGTAACTATTCTTTGTCTTGCATATTTCTAAACATAAAAAATGATTCATTTTTATAAAAATTCTTACATAAAATGCTAGATAAAATACCAAGAAAAGATTGAGAGTTAAATATCATCTGCAAAGATACGGATTGTCATTAAGATATTCTTTTAAATTCTATCATAATTTTATTGCGACGTCATTTCCATTGACATTAGACAGTAGAACCACATATAATATATAGCTCAGGTATATGTAAACTTTAGAAGCTCTTAAATTTTCGATTTGGACGCGAAATGAGTATAGTATGGCCTTTGACCGCTTGGAACCGCTAGACAAGGAAGAGTAGGGAGCAGATGGTGGTATCAAACGTATTCATTTCTCACGAAACTTTGTACTGCAAACAACTCGTTGTTTAGAAGAGAGAAACTTTTCTCTTTAATTATATACGAATTACGAGAGCCAAGGTGACTCGATCGACGAACGACCGGTCAGCGCGAGCCGCAGTTAAGCCGAGTCAACTCCGGTCTTAGCTCGGCTGGGTGACCAGTCCGGGACCGGTTTTCCTTGGTCCGCGCCAAATGGGCTATGATCCCGGCGAGAGTGGTTAGCTCAAACAAAGGAACTTGCTTCCCAACAAGATTGGGAAGCAGGTCTTAAAAAAAAGATCTTTTGCCGAACACTGAATATTAAAATGCCTTTCGACTATAGCTTTAAGATAGGTTGACACAAAAAACTTTGTTTAATCTTATAATTCTTCGTTTTTTTACATGTTCATGTATAAATAAAATAATAATTTTAATAGTCAATGTATGAATCTGAAAATGATAAAAGCTTCCTTACTTTATGTATATTTTTATAAAATTTGACATATGTAATGTATGCCTCATTTAAAATACGACTATATCAATTGACATTTTATTGTTTTACGCACAATTTAGCTATAAAGGATCAAAAATATCGATAATTATAAATGCAATAAAATAATAGTTGTAATAGCCTATGAGAAATTTAAATAGAATAGATTAGCCCAATGATCTAAGAGGTCAATTCTCTTCTTGAATCAACTTGTACCATAAATTTAGTATTTAGTTTGTGTATTTTACAATAATTACATTACATAATTCACTTAAGTCTATGGCTTGTGCGCGGTACTAATTTTTCTTCACAAGCAATTTAATTTTAAATTCTCTTGTGAATTTTACTATAGAACAAAAATACGTTTATACATTTTTTTGTCCACTCACCAACCATTACTTTTCGATTTCCGAAAGTCTTTGTAAAACTCTTTAGAAATTTTTCGGCAAATTAAGGCCCATTTTCATTGCACAACTAGTCGCCGGCCATTTGAGGTATTTAAAAGACAAGAAAAAATGTTTCTTCTGTAGTAAAAAAACTTTCAAAATTTTATTACGTATATTGTGGATGGAGAGAAATAGTGGTATTGTCCAGGTAAAGCTACCTTCTTGTGCTTCGGCCGTAAAGTAAAAAATCGCCAAAGATAGTACTACTTACTAGTTTCCTCGTCGTCTCGTTGTGCTTGTGCTAGTTTAGCCATGTCTACCCTTGTTAGATATAGAAACACAAATCAGAGTCATGCATGTGTTATATTGCAGAACTTCCATTTAATGTATAAAAAATATGAAGCATATAACGTCAGCTTAATTAGATCACCAGTCTGCGATTTGCGCCTTCAGCAAACGGAGTATTCCACTGTTGAAACAAACGGAAATTACCATATATGGTTATTGTCAAAACTGCTAACTAAACATTTCTTTCGGCTCACTTATTATATTTTTTCTAAATTCAGTTTATTGTAATTCTTCGACAGTAAAGGTTGTTAATAAAGTGCTATACCTAACTTCGGAAAGTTTTATTAAACAGACTACTTTCAAAGTTTTATAATAAATCTCAAACATTTTTAAAAACGCTTTACGCACACGCGTAAACATCATTCATGTGAGGATTCGCATATATTAGGGCGCGTTTACATAGCGGCCGAACGGTCCATCCGGCACGGTAAAGCATTGAAAAGAGTTTTGCCTAACAGACCTAAAGGTCAAAACTATGGTTTGTAAACGAAACAGTTGAAATCTTTTATTGAAGTTAGTTAGATTTGTGTACATTTTCTGGATTATTGGCATTAGGTGTAAAATGAAATTATATCAATTAATTGATGCACTTCTCATTGCAACTATAAACAATAAAAATGAATAATTTGAAAAAAAAACTTCTGTTTTGTCATGTACAAAATTTTATCCGGAATTCACCTCAATTCACTTTAACAGGCATGAGTCAACTAATGTTGATTAAGGTGAATTGAGGTAAATTGCTCTAGAACAGCTAACAGCTTTACCCGTGTAAATATAATGGCTTTGAGTTTATATATTTTTTTAATGGTGGGTTTTCCCAGTAATAAATTCGTGTCTTCAAATATTTTTATTAAAAAAGATTGTGTACAATTGGCGAAAAAAATATTAAAATTTGCATAAAAAATCATGGATATCATAGTTATCATCAAATATATGTAAATAGCACTATCAGTATTCTACATGCATGCACCACGTAAAATTAATACTAAATTTCACCAAAGGTTAAAAAAAAACAACTAAACTTTAGTTAAATTTGAAAATGGGGTCGATGGAATTCTTGATAAAAGTATAACCTTACCTATGTTTGTATACAAATGCTAATGACAATGAGTTGATACGCATAATATATTTTGTTATTTTTCCATATCTGTCTATCTTCATATTTGAAAATATTGGTTACAATGTATACTGGCGAGAAAATTGTATTAAATGGGTAGATTAAAAATTTGCTTAAATTCAAAAATTAGTCATTTCAAGAATACCAAAAAGTCAATTTATTCTCGTAGAAAAAATATATAAATGTCGTGTAAAATGCGTGAACACTAGGTACCATAAAAGTATCTCTGCCGTTTGCGTTTTATTGCCGATCTATCATCTGAACAATGGTACTGTTCACTGATGGATCAGGCTGTGCCGCCGCGCGGCATTCGGTGTAAATGCGGGGATAGGTTTGTCAAACTCGTCTTAGTCTGCGGGCCGAATGTAAAAAAAACATTTCCCTGCTCGTTAGCGTGTAACGAAGTGTTAAAATATTCTTTTTTTTTAATTGTTGCTTTTGAAATACATATTTTTGCTTATTTTCATAGGACACAAATATTAGTCGTTCAGAATAATACGGTCATACTAACATTTTCCAAGGCCTTTAAACACAAAATAAAAAAGTATTTTCAGTATGTACGAATATTATTTAGAAAAATAGAAATGATTGTATTCACTTTTTTGCTTAGATCAATTTTTTTAATTTATTTAATCATCACCTAAAGCATTTAAAAAATCATCCACCCAAGGGTTCTCTATATCTTCTTTGGCTATCATATTCTCTTCCTTTTCCACAACTTCCTGTAATTTATCTGAAACAAATTATCTCATTAAATTGTATAATTAGAGTATCTTTATATAAATATAAATATAAAAATTTTATGTAACCCTTGTATTTTTGATTCACTGGAATAGTAATGTGCCCGTGAACACCAAAATAAAAACAATTTTATTATGAAAACCCTAGTAAAAATATAGTTATCCAGAATGTTTGAACATGTAACTTCATTGAAATAAGCTTGAACTAATTATTTGCTGCCTTGTTGGTAGATTGAACTGCTGTTCATAGGAGCAGATTAGCTAAATTTATGGACAATCACTGTCAAAGTATCAAACAGCTTCAAGTCGAGATCTTTCATTAGAAATTTTAAAAATAATTATTTGGAAAATATATGGGTGTTACTGTCGTTTTGTGTTGGACTGTTAATATTTATAATACGTTTTAATTATTCCAATATTTCGATTTATTAATCACAAATCTTCTACAGGGAGCGCTATAATATTACGAGAAATAATACAAATTACTATGTTAACATTATTCAATTTCACGAGTTATAGTTAGCTCTACTTACATAGTTGTATTAATCTAAGAAGGTCCGTATAAACATTTAGACCAGAACAGAACAAAAAAACAGCTGTGCATGTTGCAGTCATGGTTGGTTTGTTGACTTACAACAAGGAACGTGGTCTTATAAACTTGACATTTAAGGTTAGTTCCACTCTTATCATGGAAGAAGGAACATGTGTGTTTTGTGTCAGGCGGGCAATGGACTTTAAAGTTGGCGACTTATGCTGAATGGAGCCTCGCTGATTTTGCATCTTGGATAGGCAAGATACCTAACCGTGTTGCACGTCCCGATCTGTGAAGATAGTGAATTTTGTTAATTGTTTCTGTTATTTTTAACGTGGTCCGTGGAACTCAACTATTTTTTTTTCTTTTAATTTTTTGTGTTAAAACGAACTACCCAGCTTTTTTAGAATTTTTTGTTAAAAATGTATATTTTTGTTCTTGGTGGCTGGCATGGAGAATATCCAGACGAGACTGCACAGCCTCACCAGCCATTTCATATTTACTGGCTAAAAAGCTTTCAAGAAAAACTGTGCCAACTTCCAGAAGGGAGGAAAGAAGAAGAGAAGAAGATACATTTAAGGTTAAGAAAAATTGTGTTTTAAGATATGTTTTCTCTTCTAACAGCCAGGAGTATGTGGTTGCCAACATTGAGGTCAGCGTGGATTTAAAAAATATTTTAAGTATTGTTTTCGAATTTGATCAGTTGAATGTTAATTAATATTATGTATATATATATATATAAATTAACTTTAAATAAACGTGGAGACACTTTTTAAAAATTAAAATATAACTTTATTTATGCAAACAGATGTTACAGTAATACATAACAGTTAAACTCGGTATTATGCGAGGAAGGGAGGCTTGCTGACTATAATGAAATAAAATAAATGATGCAACAATTTTAATACTACAACTCCTTAAAATGAAGCTTCCCCTGGAAGTTGGGCTCTCTTCATAGGGATGGATTCGTCTCTTTTCGACTAGTTTGAAGTTTTCTTCCGAAGTTTGCTAAACCATAGCAGCAAATGATTACAAGTGCAATGTAAAGAATAATTGTTCATACACTTGGGTAGATAACTGTATGTTGGTAGTTTTCTTCAATAACTGGCAAAACAGGTCCTTTAGATGAATCTTCAATTTTGGTACTTGATATGATGGTAATTCTAGTTCAGGCACTTGGATGATAGTTGGTTTTCCGTACATTGTTGAGCGATAGGGCATTTCTTTATTTCTAAAGAGTAGTTTGCATTTATTGTCGTTAAGAATAAATATGCCATGTAATAATTTCGTTTCCGTGCTTTTTTCGCAAACAAGTTGTAAATTTTCTTTCTTCAAAAAGACGCCAAGATATGTATTCATCTCTGGGATGAGTTGCAAGTCATTAGAAGTGATGTTTATTTACGCGAAGTTGCAATGGTCTGCAGATCTTCTTAAAAGGATATTTTCTTCGCATTCGCATCGCACATTTGACTTCAGATGAAATGGGCATTGGAATATTTTACCGTGTACACAAATGCGATTTAGAGGTTAAAATATATCTTGTGTTTGGTATAACAGTGACAAAGTCTGATCGGAACTTCGTGGGTGTAGGTAATAAATAATATAATTTAAAGTCCTTTTCGAAATTTAGAGGTACAAGCAAAAAATAAATAATTCTTTTATCGTCAATTTTGCAATTTACTTTTATAATAGATTCGAAATCCAATATGTGTTCCAGTTCAATCTTAAAGGGTAATTTATTATTATAGCGTTTGGATATTTCTTTTAGAGTTACATAAAGATCGTGTGTCTTTATGATACTGGGATGCAATGTTTTTAGTTTACAGCATAGAATAAGAATAAAAGAAGTGGAAGCTCAATAGAAAATATTGGAAGCAATGGGAGTACCGACAATCGAATCAGATTGAAGTTCTAGCTCACGAAAAAAAGGGCGGGAACTTACACTCCGCCCCTTTATTTATCGCGCGCGATTTAAATTTGACAGGTCAGAACACAGCATCAGTGTACCACTATCGTTGAAATGAATATATAATATTTTCATTCAAACGAAAACAGTACTTATAGATATTGTATCCTTGACCCCTCTATTATGTTTCTTAAAATTGAATGTTGTTGAGGATAATCAAGAACAATATATAAGTATAGCAAACAATGTTTTATTACATAATTTAATAAAAGAGAAAAGTACAAGTTTTCACATTAAAAATAAAACTGGTGTAACGAATATAGCAAAGATATCGCAGCATCTAAGAATAATATAAGTACAAAAAATGGTAGTAATTTACTATATCATGTGTATCAATTAAAAAAATATTATAAATATAATGTATGCAAATCGACCAATATTCGCAGTGTTGTAATAATGTGGTATAACTATTAAAAATATAATAAATAACAATTAAAATGTTTGCAGAGTAGAATTACAAAAATATATAAAAAAAACCTAGCCATGAATCGACGACAGTACAGAACAGTTAATGAGATGAGAGTTAAATAAAATAAAAGAAAAATACTTAATAAAAATCTATAAATGTCGCATAATTTTAATTTTTGAAAAATCTTTACTTGCATTAATTTTGCGTTTGTCTATTGTTTCTTGTCTAAGCTCTTTTATATATTTATGCAAAAACAAATTAAACGACCCATCAATAGCAAATATTATGACATCGTTTTCATGCTCAGAACAGATATGGAATTCTACCTGTTGAGCAAGATATATTTCTTTAAACCAGAACAAAACGTTGGTAACAGTGTCACCATTTTTTTCTAGAAAACTTATATTATCATGAATTGAACGTATGAGACCCATGACTGTTGGTATAACATATGTCTACCTTTTGCTTTCATCGTTCTCTTTCTGGGTGACAAATAAGTGCACATTGTCAGCTCTACAAAATATATTTCTTGAACATGTTGTCGCAAAAGATTTAAAAATGTATCCGGAAATATATGCAAGTGCTTGTACATCGTTTTTATCTACTTCAAAAGAAGGCAAACCATCTACTGTTGCTTCATTATCACGATGGAAATCTTGAAGAAGGTCCGGTAAGTCATCGATAAAATTACATTCTATCTCATTAGGATCTGCTTCACAATTTCCTTCAGTGATAACTTTTGTGAAATTATTGATGATCACCGTTTTAAAAGAAGCTATAAATTGATATGGGTTAGGGTTGGTATTTCCCATCCCCAATGACCTAATATGAGAATAAAAATTTCTAATGGGTCCTAGATTAATGTTTTCGTGTTTAAAATTCAAAACCTTCCAATTTTATCAAATTATTTTCCAGCCACTTATAGCTATAAACCCTTTCCCCCAATATAACAAATGTTTTGAATTATGATCAACCGCTTGTTGGTATTCCTTTCCATGATTGGATGGTATGTGATAGTCACGCAGCTACAAAAACTTTCATTTAAAAAAAATATTGCTTTTGTTAAAATATTCCGGTTTTAATTTCCAACATGTTTTGAAAGTATTTTGTGAGTTAAACTTTGCATAAGACAATTCCGCGCATTTTTTAAAAGATGTGGCACATCGAAAATTGTTACTTTCTTGGTCATTTATGAAGAATCTGTAAGGAGATAAATTTTCATCTTTGAATTCGCTAACCAATTGCTTTATAGCACTTTGATTAGTTTTACACTGATCACAAACCGTGGCAACAACTCTTAATCCAATACTTTGTAAAGCAGGGGATGTTATGTACAATCCGTTTTTTCAAAACCTCTGCACTCGTAGTCCCTTTTACAAAATAATAAGAAAATGGTTGTTTCAAGTGTTTGCGTACCCCTCTAATCATAAAAACTAACCCACGATTTGCTATCTTAGAAGTTCGACCTAAATGACCGAAATCTTCATACCCAGATCCTGTACTTTTATCAAAATGCAGCTGCTCACTCGAAGATATTTCATCAAAGTACAAAATCTATCTGCAGGTTTCATTTTATCTACTTTACTTTGCAAACATATTAAAATATTATCGTTTATGCCAGTTTTAAATTGTAATGTAACAACTTTTTCAATGTTTTTACTAATGGAAAGTCCTTGTTTTGCTGTAGGAAATGATAAACTCTGGGGCCCCGTTTAAAAATAGCACCAGCTAATGCTTTTTCCTTCAGAGTCCATCGTTTCCCAGCTCAAGTCCGTCCATTATTCCTCAACTGTATTTGATCAAACATCTGGGTAGCCTCGGGAAGATTTTTTAACAAAGTTTATTCGTCATGTTTCCCTTTTACTTTTTATTTTAATTGGTGTATCTGTTTCTTCATCTTGCATATATTATTCGAGGCCAATCGATGTACTTTGTATATCATCCGTTCATTTTCCGTCAAACTTGCAACAGTTTTTTTTGCAAATTTCATGCAAATCTGAATGTTTAGGCTTAGTTGTTAGTTGTCGGCAATCAACAGGGACAGTTCCGAATTTCAATAACTTCCTCCATCCTTCAGTTATTATATCGTCAGGGTGAAAATGATTTTCACATATTCGGAGCTGCTTCTTGTTAAAGAGTGGTTGATTCATAATATCTAACCATTTCTACTGTAGCTCTTCTTTCTGCGACAGAGAAAAAAAGATACATTTTTCGCATTGGTTTCTTAGTAGCTTTTTATATTGCAGCCAGGAAAATCACATGACTTCTATACTCTCATCTAAAAGAACAACATTATTTTAGCACAAATATTACAATCGAATAACTTTAATTGTATTATTTCTGCCCTGCCCTGCATATATATATAT
>JAUIMW010001587.1:0-12203 GCA_033557785.1 Enochrus cinctus
AGATTATGATTATGAAACCAAAGGAGTTCTGAAGGTCTAGTTCCTCAAAAATCCCAGAAACGACTGCTTTCTTGGTCACTGCTCCGAAAGGCATGAGATCATATTTTCAAATAAAACTGGCTTAGTTGTTAAGAGCAACTCCCATATAGAATAAATAATGTTATAAGAGAATAACATAATAAATTACATTTCATTTGGGTCGTCGAAAATGTAGAACGAAGAAATCGTGTAATGTTTTTAGATAAGCCCGGTATTTATTTTGACAACTAACAGCGACATCAATTATTTATTTGTTCGAATATTAATGTAATGTTTTTTGTGTTCACAATATCTCATCTGGTAGAGGTAACGGTCATTGTCTTCAGACGTTTGTGTACAGTTAAACAATCAACGTAGGTGGAGTAGTTCTGTAAACTGTTATGTTACGATCGAAATCAATCGGTGATTCAGCAACAATAGAAATTGTTGTAAAATTTAATTGATGCCTTTAAATAAACTATAAGGTATGTTGCTGGACGTTTTGTAGATTGTCCATCAAGGCAAGTTCTGCTCGTGAAATTTAGAAATGAGTAGTACTATCCATTAAAATAAAGTGAATATCGACCTAAATTAACGAGTTGTGAATCGGTTGCGAAGACGACGAAAGGAGATTAAATTCGGTAGCGAAATATCAAATGCAGGAATTACGAAGACATTATAAGTGACGTAGCCTGCTGCCTTCCCGTCTGATTAATGCAATTATAATTTGTACTTTACAGTATGTAAGCTAATTATAGCTGGATTAGTAGATTCTATCATATTCCAATTAACTCTGAAATATTGAATTCCGCCAGCGGAATCCAGATCGCGCGCAGACGTCGGTGCATGATACCAACTGTCAGACAGTATGTAAACCATATGGAGGGACCCGGAGATAAAGTTAAGTGTGATGTATAAAAAATGTCGCTGCTCTAAAGTGGATCTTAAATGTAGCCGTTTTATCATCGGGACCAGAACTTCGAAACGCCAGGCGGCGCTTTAAATGTCCTTTAATGTTTTCCGCCCTCTTACAATAAACTCTATTTGATTGCGACCGCAAAAAATTCAGTTTTTTTTGTTTGAGGGGCGTCACATGAGCTCATATGGAACTTTCAACACCCTTGAGCATATCAGGAAAAAAAATCATTCGCATTAGTAATATTAAAAATAAGCCTGGAAAACTGTACATTAGACCACATTAAAAAGATCTACAATATATTTTAATTAATAAAGACTGTTTGTACTTTTTCATTAGGGTAATGTATCGATGTTATTTTTTCGGGCGAACGTCCAAGTAAGGGTGATAAAGACGACCCGGCGGAAAATAATGACAAAAGCATCGAGTTAAACATGATACCTATTTGGGGAAATAGGTCGTGAGGCAAAATATTTCTGGGGGCGCACGGGGCATTCTTTCCGTGTTATCAAAATAATTAAGTTAATTACAAGACGTTGGAAAAAATGAAACTGCCTCTGCGAAATAATTAATAACGTTTTGAGAAAGAAGGGCGGCGGAAACGCAGGCCGGGGACGGATAAAGGTTAATGTTCTGCCAAAAGAAATAATTCAAGTGAAAATAAGGAAACGTTTCTCAGACCATACTCAACTACACGTGTTCAGCTACTGAAACTGAGAATTGCTTACTTTATGACTCGTGACCGATGTTGTTGATGACTGATTTAGGGGCGCGGGGGAGGCGGAAGGACCTTGAGTGGTTGAGTGGCTTGAGTTTTTCATCTCCATCTCACAATTTTTAAAAGAGCCGGTCGATAATTCGGCCGGATGGACTCTATTTAAAAACGTTTATGCCAGTTGCAAAAGCATGAAACTAATTAAATTTCCTACAATAGAACTGGACCGCTGCTTGAAACTTTGTGTGTGGTTCTTGATTTTTTTTTCTCTAGTAAGTTCTCATGTTTCCATTACATCGCAGATGTTTCTCGTTACTGTAATTAGTTTGCGTTTCATTTTTTAAGTCTATAAAAATGTTGTGTCTATTGCAGACTTTAAATATAAACGAAACAGTTTTAATTACACTAATATGTCGAAAGAAAAGACTCTAGGAATAATTTTTATTATTATTGATAGTGTAGTTATGACCCTTTATGCCCTACCTGACATTCAATTAAATTATAACGACACTTTCGTTGAGTCACGTTTCTTTAGGACTTCAGCGGGCACGAAATGACCCACATCGCGCCACATTCTTCAAAAACAGTTGTGGTAGTTTGTCGAATAGTTTAAATACCACGAAAATAATTTCTCTCACAAAAATTTCAGCTACCCATTATAATTTCCCGTTCCACCTTTTTGTTGTGTTCACCGGTGCTTATTAAAGACCGGGCATTAAAACATTTTATGAATAAGTCGACGTTAAATAGTTTCATTCCCTCGTAGCGTCCCCGTTCCGCGAGTCATGTTTTTTCGACATAATAAGCGTAGAATGCTGCACAATTAAATGGCCTGTAATTGCGAAACTAAAAGCCCGATTTAAAACGCGTTCGGAAAGAAAGAGAGACTCATTATAATAATACATAATTATGCACATACGCAACCCGTGACGATGAAATTATTGATAAAATGCGAGCTGGAATCCCGGAGATGTGCGATGAAGAAAAGAGATATGGGCGAGTACTCTTGGTCACTAGCAAGAACATGTTCTTGGGCTATCCACAAAAAAGTGTCCTATAAACTTGTTGGTTTTAGTATCCCGTAATTTATAGCTCTATTACTGAGGTTTATGCGTGCGTGTTGGGCAATCAGTGGCTCATAAAGCAACCAATTAAATTAAAAAGAAACCTATAATGGAATAAACGGCTTGGAGTGGACCACCTCATTCTGGTTTCACCGAGTCAGATGAGGGAAATGTACGAAGTTCATTTGTATGCAAATATTTTAATAGTTCAGGTATATATCCTCTAGTATGGTTCGGGATTTGCATATATCGCTTGCAAATGAACGTTGTTTGGTGCTAAACGTTACATGGTTTTCTATTCTGGGTTGCAAATGGGGTAATGTTTACATTAGGAGCTTTTCCATGCAAAGCTTCGCATAAGAAAAAAGAACTCACTTTAAATTTGTTTGTATGGGCAAGAGAGCAAACTAGCTCATTGTACAATAAACTTTTTTAATAACACGAGAACAACAAATTTTCATAAAAATGTCATTCAATCAAATACGCTTATTGCCCAATGCCACCCAGAAAGAAAAAAAAACATTTATTTAAATTCATAAAAGATAAAGTAAATTTGAAAGCTCTAACCACGTACTTCGTATGTAAAATATGTGCCGGTAATGGCACGATAAAATCATAGATTTCAACGCAAAGATACAGCGTTTTACGGAGATATAACGTTATACGGAGAGGAGTCCAACTATTTCTGCATTTCTAATGAGGATACGACAATTTGGACGAGAAGCAAACATGTGGGAGATGTTGACAATGGTCACATTCATATTAACACGGCGTATAATACGGGTCCCAGACCTAGATTGTTAACTTTGTTACAGTTAATTTAAATTATGCTCTTGTTTGTTGCAGGACCGCCATGTGAAAAGCTCGCCTGGAAATTCGATGGATCGCGAGCCGGAAGTCGACCCTAATCAAGACTACCAACTACTTCTTGGGTACGAAAATAGCACCCATACAGTCCTGAGGTTCAGAAGGCGTCTGGATACCTGCGATCAGCATGACCTGCCTATTACCGTAAGTGGATTTTGTTGTTTATTTCTTGGAGAACTTGACATTCTGTCTTACATATTCCCTCAGTTGCATTTCCCTTTCTTTTCCTTGCATATAAGCCATTTGGAAACAACACATCAAATTCAGTGTAAATTTATCACGGCTAACACGTACATGTAGCAGACGTAATCGATTAATGGGACCGCTAATTCGACCGCATGACTGGTAGATGTTTTAAAGCGATAGTGGTGCGAAAAAATAAAGTCGATGGTAGAAAATCCCTGACAGTTTAATGGCAGTTTTAGAAGTGAAACATATGGTTGAAAAGCTTAAAATCCCTCATCTTGCTGTATCGACCCCTGTCACGAGGGCTCCACTCCGACCTAACAGCCAATTACTTGTGTTTGACTTTTAGCTCTGGCCCGATGAACAATTTGTACAAGGATTTTAACACAGTATAAACGTGCAAATTGCATCAGGGAATGTTCCTCTAAAGGGATATAAACGCCCTTAAACACTGTATATTCCGCTGGCTGAGCTAACAACCCGTATTATCTTCTAGCATTTATATTTTGCAGCATCTTCACGTATTCCTTATGCTACGTACACTGGATATTGATATTTTGTTTGGTGAATAAGCTGCACGTTATGAATATTACTTCGCGCTATTTTTTTAAAATGTTGTGTATACAAATGGGTGTGGCATTATTGACATATTGAGATCAGCATAAAACCCATAATTTCCTCGGCAAATATTATGATTTATTTAAAAGCCGTTCAACTTATCAACTGAGAAATTGCCAACAATAAATATTGACAAGTCGTCAACCGCAAATTTGATGTATTAAAGCGGGCCGGAGAATAAATCAAGTTATGGTTCTATTTGTACGATAAATAAATAGAAATACTGAACAACCGGCAATGCGAAGTCTGTACACAGAGATTCAGAAGACAAAGGAACTCAATTCAGCAACGCGAAAAGTTTCCAGCTGTATAATATTGGGAATGGAGTTAGGAAGGAAAAACAATATTTGTAATAGAGTTATGTCGAGGGGGTGTACAGCGAATGCGTCTTTGCTTTGCAAATCCTTTCATAAACTGCGCCTTTCGAACAATAATCCCCTAGTTATCCGTCATTTTATTGAGAGTGCCTTTATTTTTTTTAGAACGACACCATGAGGATAGTCTGGGCGTACCACAAGAACGAACCCGTTGGAGGCGCCGTCGGACCCGGGTCTCTCCCTCAACACGGATTAGAAAACAGAGGAACGCAATCTTTGTATCTAGTTCAGAGGGCAGATCAAGACGTGCCGAGGCCTGAAGAAACGGCTAAAATTTGGGAGCTTCGGAATCCCGTCGTTGAGCCACCAGGACCCGGAGACACTTTGTATTGGTGCAAAGTTTTCAAGCTGCCTTCGTTGTCAAGAAAGCACCACCTCATCAGGGTAAGAATTTTTTAATTTAGTTAATGGTAACGAACTTATTCGGGAGTCGAAGAGTATTAGAGAATTATGTAGCTTGAGTAGCAATCTCTTCCTGTTAATTCACCTACCACTTCCCATACTTTCTTTATGTCATTGTTTGAATTATTTATAATGCTTCTGTAATAATTGTTTTTAGTCTCTCTGAATGACAAATTAAAATCAATTAGCCTAAGATGTCCCAATAACGTACAACTTAAAGAAGAGTTCACTAAACATAGTATAAGCCTCTGAAACTTTGGCAGGGAATGGTCGGTGGCTGCGATTCTCCAAAAATTAGAATCAAGTTTCATAATCACAAATGTTAAGTACTTATGTGTTACTTAGCAATTCAAATACGAATGTAAGTTTCTGTCAGATTTTGAATAAGAATTGCTTCATGTGCGACCGTGAACTCGAATTCATTTTTAATAACATTGAAGAAAGAAGCCAAAATCCACTTTCTCCCCTCCACACGAAGCGGTGCGCGGAACTTGGCGCCGCTTTGTTATTCAAATTTGAAATTATTTAAAATTGTATTTCTTTGAAGTCGCCCCGTAACGAGTTCCAGACTGCATATCGCCTCGTCCCTTCAATTACGCAAATCATCAAAGAAAAAGGGATTACGTCCCGCGAAATGTGTAAACACTTGCTTCTCATAACTTTCGAAGGGCAAGATGCTTATTTACGTTTTTGTTTATGTTGCAGTACGAACCCCTGGAAGGGATTAGTAACGTAGGGGGCCTCCAGCATCTGGTCTTGTACGAGTGTCAAGATAGTCCTCAAGTGAACCGCCTGTCTGACAGCCCGGGGCGTCAGTGCTACGAGCCGGGTTCGCCTCCCCTCGCTTGCAACACAGTCGTTGCAAGCTGGGCGCGAGGATCAGAAGGATTTAGTTTTCCTCCTGAGGCTGGTTATCCTTTGGAACCTTCAAGTTCGCGTTATTATCTATTAGAAACACATTATGCTAGTCCTTTGGATGGGAGCCTGGGCTCCCTGGATGGGACGGGATTGAGACTTTATTACACACCTGAATTAAGGAGGCACGACGCGGGTGTTATTTCGATCGGAATGGACCCTAACTGGAGGCACATAATCCCGCCCGGTCAGCAAAGAGTGGTGTCTTCTGGGCATTGCGTGTCGGAGTGTACGAGACAGGCATTTCCCCATGGTGGGGTGAATATGTTTGCTGTTGTCATGAAGACGCACCGGATAGGGAGACAAGTTGCTTTAAGACATGTCAGAGGGGGTGTGGAGCAGGCGCCCATAGCTGCGGATGACAATTTGGACGCGGATTACCAGGAGTACAGGAAGTTGGGTTCTCCCGTTAAGATTCTCCCAGGTAACGTTTTACCACGTTTTAATTTACTTGTTGATGATCATTACAGTACAAATTTAATTTACCAATGAGAGCTAAGCATGCAGCTAGTTTTATTTATGATTTTTTTTATTGCAGGTGACCATTTGATAGCAGAGTGTTCCTATAACAGTTCGGGGCGATCAGCAATCACGCTGGGAGGTCTGTCCAGCCGCGAGGAGACTTGTTTGGTGATGGGGCTGTACTATCCGCGACAGCGGGCATTGACGGCGTGCCACAGTTTGCCGAGCCTGCCTACCGTTTTGCATTCGCTCGGAATTCAGGAGCTAAGCCCGTAAGTACAGCAGTTTCGTAGATCTTAACCTCTCCCTAACGACCTATAAAATTTAACGGACCTTCCTGTAATTTGCGTTCTACGCAAAAAGAAAATTAATTTAATAACCCGGCCTGCGTCCCTTCTCTCTTCCGCTGAAATTTATGCAGTTGCGACAGATAATCCCATTAAAAGGAAATTTTCATTGGAAAATAAACAACGGGATGGCTGCTGACTTGTAATAAGTCTCCTAATGTGTGGCCGCCTTCGGAGAATAGATCGGTGTGATAACGTTCGGATTTAAATTTAGATGGGCGTTTTGGCGAAGATGACTTTAGTCAATTGCCAGGAGGAATGCTGTTGAATTAACATAAATGGTATTGAAGAAACTACTATAAGTCTGAACTTTCCTAGCTAATGCCCAGGGTGACAGCCGGTATTAATTTACCATATTATCGTCGAGTTTCCCACAGTCTTTGCAATTATAATCATGTGCGCAGATTTGCATTTTTTTTAATAACGTATCTTAAATTGAAAAGGAGAAGTACGTGATGTTATTTACGGTGGAATACTTTGTGTTTTTTATGCAAAAATTAATTGCGGATTACTGGAATATGTTTAGGCATGGTAGAAAGAACATTGAATTGATAATAAGCCTTCGCTAGATGAGTTATATGTACGGATGCGAATTCCATGTTTTTCATTTTAACTTAAGACACTTACAGTTTACCACCAGCGATCGTTATAAGGATTTTTATCTCCAAATTCACATATTCAATTTCAATCGAACGCAGTTTTTCTTTGTCTGTGGCCGAACAAATCTGAAGTTAAAGCCGATCCTTATCAAAAAGATACTTTCGCAAGCTTTTTGACCTAACCTAATAAAAACGCTGACGCACAAGTTAACTTTACCAAAAAAAGAGAAAACTCACAGATTTAACGTTTTATTTTCTCGATGCGTGTTGTTCGATACAAACAAAATTCTGAAGCGTACCGCTGCGCCTTTCCATCAACTGTAAGGAAACTTCTCCTCGTCCGTCCAAATAAAAAAAAAGAAAATAAAAAACAGTTTTTTGCAATCTACACGTAAATATTTAAAGACGTTTTATTCCGTGTCAAAAGTTCAAGCCAGGTCTGGTCTTATATTTGTCTCACTCTCTTTTTTGCCGTATATTTCATATGACTCTTCTTTTTTTCCAGAGGTTCGAATCCGGTAAGGATAGCGGCACCGCCCGAGCTCGCGGGTATGACCTTAGAAGCCCGCCTGGTCTCCTACGATTGGGACAATCAATTTCACAGTTTTCAAGAGGCCACGATGAAGGGGTCGTTCAAACCGCTCTGCTGGACTGCCGAGTCTACCCTCTTACCGGTAAGTAAACCTATTTATTTTATTGGTCTAACGGCGAGCACAAAGACTCCTGGTCACGGGATACAAAAGTGGATGGGACTCCGGCGCCGCAATTCGCGTGACAAACAAACATCTCACTTTAACTTGCACAGTTTACTTATTCCCCTGTTTGTAATTTACATCCGAACAAATGACGACTACTTCATAAACATGACGGAAGTTTTGTAGTGAAGACAATCGTGCAAATTGCTCCACTTCGGGGAACAGCGCGTTGCGCAGCACCGCACCGACTTGCATTTGATATTAATTGCCCTTTTAATAAATTAATTAGTTTTTCTTTTGTCTCCTCGCTAATTGCGAAATGAACTTGTGTGAGCACAATAATGATACCAGCAATTTACCTGTTAAGTATTGTGCTGATTGCTTACTGAGAGCCTCGTTAGAATAAGGTTGCAAGTACTCGAATTGAGCTAAGGCAAAGCTACGATATTTTTGAGGTCTTCCTCTACTGATGTTTGTTTTTAGAACAAAAAAGAATGTACGTATCTTACTCGTGTATTTTTTTCTGCAATTTGATTCTTCGATTATCATATTCAATGGTCATTAACCAGACCATTTATATCTTTAATTTTTTCTACGATTGAGTACTGTGATCCAGCGCGTTTAAGCTCTCACGGTATAGATATCTATTCTTGGAATATGAAGCCAGGATGCAACCTCGGCATAAAGCCTCTACTTAAAAATTCTCCCCTAACTTTACAATAGTTGTTGCAAACTTTATAGAGCTCCACGCAGGTAGCGTGGTTTAAAGTAATAACATGGTATTAAAATATAATTTAATAAATTATCGTAGAATCTAGCGGAGCTATTAATTTATTGTGAAGTCATATGCAGTAGCATTTTAAGTTTGCATGATAACTACATACTGTCCCAATTCTTAATGTTTTCTTTATGAGTTCTTAATGGATATTTTCCGCGAAACTTGGCCAAAAGCATAAATTACAAAAGACGATTATGTCATTATTAGAGCTCTGCATAATAGTAGGAAAAAAAGGACTGAGTAGACTTTAATTTGTTAGTAATGCACGGAAAGCGCACAGCCGCTGAAAAATATTGCCCCGCCGGGAGCGGCTATTACATTAAATAATTCAGAGTTTTATTCCGATATTACATAATGGTAAATAATTACGGGAACACAGAGAATGGTGCATGTTGTGTCTATCAATGCTCGGCAAACGCTGCACTCGTGCGACACCCGCTTGTACGGATTTCCCATTGTAACTATACGAGGGTGGAATAGGGATGTGCATTTCGCGTTTTCCAACTTTTCTACTTTTACATCTTGCTTTCAGTGGCATTGAACATTTACGTTCCCCTAACTTATCAATCAATCAATATTTCTTTTTGTTATTGTATGGCCCCACGGAATCCTAATCTTATTTATTTGAAGAAAAAAACTAAAATTATTCATACCTACATAGGAATTGGCGAACCCTCGCTGTATCAACGCAACATGTGCAGCAAATGTGTACGTGTAGTAGTAAGAGCTAGTGTGGTGGTGTGACACGGTTTGGGGCGGGTGGCGTGCATGTAGAGCCGGGATTTTGGAATTGGAGTCGGCAGCATGTTTACTGCTCCTTTAAAAACCGTAATAGCTCCTTCGGTCCCGATGCATAATTAATGTTGCCGGTGAAATCGTCCTGCGAGATTTTAAATACCACGGGAAATGACTCCGGGTAAACGGAAAATTAAACGCGGAAAATTTCCGTTCTTTGACCCGACGACACTCATTAACTGCGTTTGTAATGTTGATTCACATGTCGACGTTTTTTCTGCGTTTGAATGCACAAAGCCGCTTTTTCCCGAAAATTTCCATGGAAAATGGCTTTGTGAGGCACACCGGCATTACGGGGAATTACTTTATGTGGGGTAGGTGTGTTTGCAAAAATGTCAACGTGGAGCGGGGGTAAAATTAAAGGAGATCCAGGGCTGCGCGATTGGACAACACGGAAGGCAATTGGGAATAAGCCTGCGAAAGAAAAGGCATCACCGTACGACGCGAGAAAACAAAAGCAATTTTAAAAACGGACACGGAAACGCCTTGGGAATAAATCTGGGTTAAATTTTGTTGGATATAGGATTTTATGCTACATCTAAAACAATCGAATAGTCAGATCTATTTCCAACCAAAGAAAAAATAGAATGTTTCCCGAGGAGGTGGAATTAGCTATTTATGCAAAACACAGGAGCCAGTTTTTCTTTGTCTTTCCTAAGTGAAAAGCTATGCAAATTGTTGTTTACTCTCCACTTTATCTAACTTATTTCGTATAACTACAAAACCATTACGTAAAATAGCGCTAACGAAAAATTTTCTTTTGCAGGGCACAGACTCGCTGGAAGCGCACTACCCCAATATCACAAGGCCATATTCCAAAAGCAGTCCGGATATGTGTAACTACAGGAGGTACAGCACCGAGGGCTGGCCCGGAGGAACACCCATAATAGAGCTGGATGGCAACCACATAGAGGGAGCCGCGCGAAGTAAAGTCTCGCGTAGCAGCAGCCCTAGTGCTGAAGAATCCCTAGGACTTAGTAGATACAATAACTCCGCCGTGAATCTCGGAGTTACGAGCTATCTTCTCAGTGTGTTAGTGTTGTTACTATCGCTATTAAACCGTTGAATATTACCAAAAAGAAAATATTAAAAGACTGATTTAAAACTATCTACCTAAAAAAACCAAGTTATGTAAATTTTACTGAGTCAGTCATAGGGGCCTGCTATGAAGATAATCAAGACCTGTATAAAAATATTGAGAAGTGCGGCGTGGGCGGAGAGGAGAATAAAAAGGCGGAGAAAATGAGAAGTTAAGTGCAAGTCCCCGCTATAAGAAAAACTCGTAAAAAATGAAATCCTAACTTCGAAATTCGCTCCTTTTACGCAGTGATCGGACTTTTTTTCTATTTAATTATGTAGTGGGACTGTATTGAAGAGACGTGGTTCGTGCCGAATCAGACCTTTTATAGTTCCGCCAAGTTGCGCCGCCGTCTGGAGCTGTGATGCAAGTAGAATATAAGCACTTAGATCGTTTCCGTTTTTCATGTTTCCGACTTTTTAGTTGCTATGGTTGTTAGAGTTGACCTCTTTACTCGTTACCTTTTTCTAGCCCGGAAATCTCTATGGGCAATTTGTAATTATATGTATATTTGTAATTTATAATATTTTGTATTTATAGTCTCGACTGGTGCTATATTATTTTTATTGAATCTTTGTATGTATTTGTAATTTTATTTATTACTGACTAATTGTTAGAAAAATCCTGTACAGTGTAGATAACTTGTGTAATATATTTTATAAATATGGATGAATAAATATCTAGCAATAATAATGTTGTGTTTTATTTATTATTATTATATAAATGGAAATTTATATCTATTTTTATAAAAACAATGACAACGGAAATAAAATCGTTACGTCCACATCAACCTACAAGTCAATTGTATGCTTGATGTAAATTAAATGAAATTATATGCCTTTAATTGAACTTTTCATTATAGATTTGTTTGTTTTCGCAATTCCAATTTATTGCTAAATACGTGTTAAAGTCTGTACGTACCTACGTACTTGCGATAACCGATCGAATGTTTCAATGCTAAAGTTCATTAAATTTTTTCGTTTAGTTTGAAATGCAAGACTGGGCTCTTACGAAAGTACAATAATTTTTATAAATTCAAATGTATTGAAATATACATTACGATGCATTACATCAGTGTTTTTTTTTTTCATTTTGTGGTATATCAAAACAATACTGAAAAAAAATTAATGTAGGTTAAATTGTTCTAAATGTATTGTCTAGATTTTTAAATTAAAACAATCATAATTAATTTTTAATTACATTGTGCATAAGGTAATCAATATTTAATTATCCATTTTTCAGATAATTTATAACAATCATTTTATACCTTATGTTATTTTTTATTAAAAGTGGGTGTCATTTTTCAATTGTTTCTTAAAATAATTGATTTTCGCTTTCAATTTTAGTAATTCAAAATATAAAAGCCTGGGG
>JAUIMW010001588.1:0-12200 GCA_033557785.1 Enochrus cinctus
GTGTGTTAACAAAGTACGGGATGAAGATCAATTTAAAGAAAACCAAAGTGATGGTGGTTGGTGAGGAGAGGCAAGAGATAAATATAGCTATAAGTATTTGGGAGTAACTGTTGATGAAACGGGAAAATAGGAGAAGGAAATAAGCGAGAGAATAGAGAAGGCCACAAAACTTTACCACATGATCAAGAGAAAAATTATAGACAATAGGGAAGTGTCGGAGAAAACAAAAATCATAATCTATAAAAGCATATATAGACCGATGCTGACATTTGGGTGCGAGTCCTGGACACTTGATAAGAGACAAGCAACTAAGATACAAGCAGTCGAAATGCGATTCTTGAGAAGAGTGAAAGGAGTAACGAGACTCGACCGAACCAGGAATGAAACAATTAGAAGAGAATTGGAAATCAGTCCGATACAGGAATTCATAGAGGAGAGACAGCTGGGTTGAAGGGGGCATCTACAGTGGATGGAGGGAGAAAGGACAGTCAAAGCAATATGGGAAGCAAGAATGGGAAGGATGACCTGAGATGACATAATAGGGGATATACTCAGAAGGAGAGGAATGGCAACCAGAGAAGCAGAAATAATTGTCTTCCACTTTAATAACATGTTCCCTGCAATTATTCCACTTTTCTGGAGTTATTAATGATACACCTTCGTTCAAAATTCTTTGATCATCAACTCTTTTTAACATTCTTGTAATAAATTATGCTCAAAAAATAACACGCCAACAAATTATACACAACACACTCAGAGATT
Source organism: Enochrus cinctus (assembly GCA_033557785.1). NCBI lineage: Eukaryota > Metazoa > Arthropoda > Insecta > Coleoptera > Hydrophilidae > Enochrus > Enochrus cinctus. The sequence continues at coordinate 763 of JAUIMW010001588.1, forward strand.
GGAAGAAAATGTTTTGCCAAGACTCTTGTACAGAAATACGTTTCTGCACAACTTCTCATCCACTGAACTAAAAATATTATGTATTTTCCGTTTGTGAAAGCGAGTAACTAAAGTTACTAAACTACTTTCGATAGACTAATCGTATAGTATAGGTGCTTCTGCTTTACCACATTTTTATATGTGCCTTTACTGATCATGTTATAGTCGGTTAAACTGGAAACTTAAACTCTATGTTATGTAAGCTTGGTCTAAATGTGCGTATAACTTCTGATTCAACAATCGCACCGAAGATGATGTGCTACTTAAAAAAAAATCTATCTCGATACAGAAATTACCTTTTTTATTGCAAAATACGCCATTCATTTTCTTGTTTCGAAGTACAATTCGTTTTTTGTTAATAAACAGAAGGCTCGATAGATGTCTTAATTTTATAAATAATATTTACGGTATCGTTTCTAAAATCGATTTTATGTATTATATAAACAATTAAAAAATTAAATTATTTAAACTTTTTTATTTTCAACGATTCCGTTAAAGAATATTCAATTCTAAAGAAAATGTTGAAAACCAGATCGAAATCGGTGTAGAAATAACTTTACAAAAGTAAATGTAAGAAATATTGCTGCTAGACTTGCTTCTTAACCTTCAACAATTATATTAGTTTTAAGACAATCACAGTAATGTATTATCGGCAATAACAAAGATGATGTTAATTTTAATCTTGTTTCAAATGGTGGTGCTTTCTGTAGAGAGTTTATAAAGGATATGTTTTTCGGGTAACACTCTGAATGTGAGAACCCTACGACAAATTTTTATCCATTATAACACCTAAATTCTTTACTGGCTGACTAAAAGGAACAGTACAACCATTTACTACTGTATTATTTAGAGTTTAATAACGGACTATAATTTTAAACAAATATAATTACATGTGACTTTAAAGGGTTTAGTTCAAAAGCATTTGTGTTCTGTTATATACACACACACACACACATTTGTGCAGATTTTGCATTGGAGGGGCGAAGGATTTTAAATATGAAAAATTTTTCTTCTGTATTACTAATTGGGGAAGTTCACGAACCCTTTAATTATGAACATGGAAGTTATTGGGGAAAAGGGAATCGGATTGTAGTGTATATTTACTTTAAAATGCGCTGTGTGCTGGTTTAAAAAGAAAATATTTCGTGAAGGTAACTCCCTGATGAATGTGAACTCATCTATGGTTCCAGAAGCAATTATTACTGGAAATTTCGGTACGGAGGAGTCTTTAGCAACAATGAGTATCCTGCATATATCAAGAAGGATGTATTCAAAGAAACAAGAAACAATTTTTTTCAATTGTACAGAAAACTACTTGGTATGAAATGGAAAATGTAGGTAGATTTTCAGTGAACTGAAGAAATGAAAAACATTTTTTTTACAATTTTTTGGCCTTCAATGTTTCAAAAATTTGTCCTATAGCTCAAACTTTATGAAGTCAGATATTATTGAACTCTATAGGGTAATATATTTCCAATTAATTGGTGATGAGGACATTAGTGTATTGTAAAAACTTGATGAAATTAAATCCTATGGGAAAAGGCTGCTGCACTCTCACATCATGTCAAAACAGATTTCTATTCGATTCTACGATGGAACTCGACTTATGTAATTCATACAAAGAGATTAAAGCCTGTTCATAAAAGTTTCATCACTGACTAGGAATGAAACCACACGCATTCATGTAAAAAACAACATGAAAAACATCCTTACTTACCTAAAAAATCCAAAGAAAATCGTATACAATACAAACATCACTTGTCACAGTAAATTCACTCTATAAAATTTATGGGCGGAACTGGAAAAAACATTTAATCGAAACAATGTTTGTTTAGTCACTTTGTTTTATTCCGCTGTCGATAATGGGTCCGTGAACGCGTTAGTTCGTTTATTTAAAATGTTCTTGGTTCTATCTGGAAATGTGGTACACGGGATAATATAGTTGCGGCTCTTGGGATAGGAATGTCGTATCGTATGATTCATTGACACAGGCGCCAGGAGCCAACTAGATTACGCTGCAGCAATTTAACTTGTTTCATGGCATGCTGGATGCTGGTGGTGTACTGCTGGTTAAAATAGTGTAATTACTTAGTAAGAACTTCTACTTCTAGTTCCTTATGTACATGTACCATGAATGAGATCTGTTGATAAGTTGCTTTTTGCTCTTGACAAAGTTTCTCGGTGTGTGTGATTTGTTGCACATGGTGCACACACACTATCATTTCTTTTGAATTCGAATTGCGTCGTTTCATATAACTTGATTACTAAGCTACTTTATATAAAGATTAACAAAAAACATCTCTAGAACTAGATCATTTTCGAACAACAGGAGACTAAAATTCCTTAACGCAATAACGCGAGACGAGAAGAATGATAGTCCAAAGGATGTAATATCAAAGGTATTATATCATTTGAAGGGATGAAACGGGTCTGCGCCGACATTCCTAGAATCTCAACAATCAAAAGTTAAATTATTACGGGTCAGAGAATATCAAAAGTAAATTTAGTTTAGGAAATATCCGTTTAATTTACTGACTTTATTCCATACAATTGCCTCCTATACTTGCAGTTTCGTTGTTGAACCCCGCAGGAATCCTAGCAAATAGCTCAGGAATCTCGAAGTCTGCAACGGAACAGTAAGGAAGTTGCAATAAATCGAAGGTTAAATTGTCTTGTGACCCTTAACTGAAACTCTAATAGCTTCTTAAGATATTATCTATATTTGGAACGCGGCCATGCTGTAATACTTCGCCCGACTGCATGAAATACTTTCATTTTGCCATATCTGGGGCCCGTTTCAGTCCTTAATCGCGTATGTTTTACTTGTATTTTCTGTTTACCGACTAAATTTCAATTTTATATCCCATAATCCCCATGTCTGCTTTATATCGTTTATAAAAGTGCAGAATGGCCGATAGAAATCCTGCATTAAATTTTATGTTATTATAAAAGCATCATACACATACTAGGATAATAAAGTTATAAGCTTTAAAGTTTTCTTCATTTTTATAATGGAAGCGTTGATGTTAAATTACTTTTTAACATTTTTCTTTTATATGTTAATCTGTTCTAGAGGGTTACTGCTTTGTTTTTGCCTTTAGAGCTCTCTTCCATTTTACGTTTATGTTTATTTCATATACTAGAATAACTTTGCAGGAAAATTCAAAACGGCATCAACAAATTTTTCTTTGTTTCCTGAAATTTTAATTGCTTTACCTTATTCTGCTACCTCTTATCAATCAAAAGTTTTCCAGGGTTAAAGTAGTAATTTTTCCAAACTTAATACAAGTCAAGCCATAACTGTAATGCAACAGAGATTTTTGCTAAATAATTAATTAAAGCATATCTTAAGCGGAAGTTTTAATTATAGTTTTATGTTAATAGGTCGTTCAAGGGAATGTAATAATAAAGTTCCCAAGAACAAGCCGGGCTAGAAGCGACTAGAATTTCCATTGCATCGTATATACGAGTTCATGTGTGTGTATGCATGCTGTTCCGTAGTAAATAAAGAATGTTAGTAATTGCATCTTGGCTTAGTTGCATGCTTAAACAACACCTGTGTATGAATAAATAAGACTTGAACGCAGAACATACAAGGGCAATTTAGAACAGCATTGTAGAGTAATTAATTCTCACCCCAGACACCAGAATTGCCAGAACTAACGACTCCCTTTACTCATACTCTTCTAAGAGGAATACTAATATATTTATTAAATTCCTACCCCGTACCAGAAGAACTTTTAATTTAAACTACTTCTACGGAAGAGAAAAACTATTTAATAAAATAATAAGAAGAGGCATTCCTAAGCGTTTCTTTAGCTAGATTATTTTCAAGCTTGTTAAAGCTGCTGCTTATTAAATTTTTAGAATTAAATAGCTTTTCCTTACAAATATTGAATTTAGTTTTTTTGTTCGATAAAATGTTAGAAAATTGATTTTGAATTTAAATACTATTTGGGAGACCGCTAAATATCCAGTTGTGCTGATAAAAAAAGTACTGTACTGACATTTGTTGCAATTGTCATCTCTGTTCTTATCCTCTGTTTGAGCGACTTAAAAATGCCATTCAGTTCTGCTACTGCTACAAAAGCATCTCCTGGTAAGGTTTAATTGAAAGGAACCCACTCGTAACCTGAAATGGTCATTTTCAAACTCCAATATAACGCCAGTATAATAATTACCTTTGGGATAATCTTGTTTTGGGTACTTATCACAGACATTCCTAGCCTTACCAAGAAAGAGTCTCCTTTCAATAAAATATGTAAAGTTTCAAACTCAAAGATTTTTTTGACTAACCTTCTGGTTGGAGGAATATATAATATAAGCAAACAAAACCGGTCCAACCCGGGAATTCGCTGCCGAGGTGGCTTGTCGACCGAGGATCTCAAGATTGGCGATCTTGGAGCTGCAAACGGGAGCGTGTTCGTTTGTGATCACTTGACTGTCGCCAACAAGGAACTTATTAGAGCCACGAAGGAGCTTTGCAAGTCGAGGGGCTACATTTTCTGTTGGGTGAGGGATTGCACAATTTTGGTGCGGAAATTAGAAGCAGCTCGTGTTATTAGAATAACAAGTGAGGACGACCTCAATAAACTTTAAAAGTAAACCATCTTACTGTTGATACCCAGTGATCAATAATAATGTCAGTTTCTATATATTACCAAAATGTTCGGGGCCTACGTACAAAGACTGATGAGGTGTACTTGAATGTTTCTAATGAAGATTATGACATCATCTGTTTTACCGAAACTTGGCTTAACGATGAAGTTTATGATGGAGAATTGTTCGCGGATCGCTATAGTGTGTTCAGATGTAATAGGGGTGCCTTGAAGTCTGGAAAAAGTGATGGTGGAAGTGTGTTGCTGGCCGTGAGGGACCGTTTCAAAACATGTGCGCGTTCTGAGTGGGGTTCGCCCGCATGTGAAAACATATGGGTAATTATTTCTTTATCTGACTCACTTTCCTTAAACTTATGTTGTGTTTATTTACTTAACAATGTAAACATCTTCATTTTTGAGGAATTCCTCGACAATTTATCTGTAATCATGAACAACAATACTAACGATTTGTTTTTGGTGGTTGGAGATTTAAATTTACCTAACATCGTTTGGTCCAGTGACCCTAATACAAGCTATATTCAATGTCTTTCTTGAATTTATATCAATTTAATAACATTCTTAATTTCAACCAACGTATATTAGATTTAATATTGTTCAATCATGAAGATCTAAAAATTATACACTCTGCCGATCACCAAATAGCTTTTTGCCATTGAAAAATTCAACTTTTTCATGGGCGAACTATTCTGTTATCAATGATTTACTGTCTGAGGTTTAAATAAATAACATAACATCTAGCCCGTGGGCGTTATTTGTTGTATGTTGTTCGTCACCTCTGGTGGCGCCTCTCCACAGGATTTCCAATAGCAAACTTACTGAGGGTATTTTCCCTAATAAATGGAAATGTGCATTTATCACGCCAATATTGAAATTTGGTTCACCAAGCAATGTTTCGAATTATAGACCTATATCTAAATTAGATACATTCTCTAAATTGTTTGAATCCATTATAAAAGAATTTTTAGCTTCATGTATTAAGAATATTTTAATCAACCAGCAGCATGCGCTTACGCTTTCGTAAGCGTAGAAATATATACACAAACCTAATACCCTACACAGAACTTTTATTTGACAACATCGACCAGGGCGGCCAGGTTGATGTTATTTTAACGGACTTCCAAAAGGCTTTTGATAAAGTGCCACAAGATACTTATCGGGAAACTTATTAACATCGGTATTCATAAAGATCTGCTTAGATGGTTTATATCCTACTTTAATGGAAAGTCACAGGCCGTTGCTCTTGGTGGCGTTGCATCCAGGTATGCTTTGGTTACATCGGGAGTACCCCAGAGTTCTCACTTGGGCCCTGTGCTCTTCAATTTATTTATAAACGATATTTTTATTGCTTTGCACATTCTAAATTTAATCTTTTTGCTGATGATCTTAAAATTTTCAAATCTATATATGACCTTAGCGACTGTCTTGAATTGCAGGCTGATTTAAATAACTTCTCAAATTATTTTGTATCAAATAAATTGCCTTTAAACATTAACAAATGTAAAATTATATCTTTCACCAGAAATAAGTACAAAATTAATTATAGTTACAATTTAGACACTATCCTGCTAAAATGAACAAGAGGTGAGAGATCTTGGCATAATCTTTGACTCCAGCTCTCTTTCAATTCGCATATAGATCAAATAGTGCACAAATCTTTTAAAATGCTTGGATTTTTAATTAGATTAACTAAGAACTTCGTCTTGACTCTTTATAAATCCCTAATAATGAGGATTCTTATATGGAGCCCTTCGTATCAACTTCATATAAGAAGTTTAGAAAAAGTTCAAATAAAACTTCAAATTCCGTTACCTTTACTCCAACTATATTAATAATTTAATTCACTTTAAGCTTTTGTCCTTAAAACAAAGCAGAAATTTCTTTGAACTGTGAGCAGCCCACAAATTAATTACCAATAATTTAGATTGCTCTGAAATGCTAAATTGGATGTTTTAATGTTCCAAAATTTAACACTAGAAATTATGACAAGGATGATGGTGGGATTCAACACTTTGCCGGCCAATGTAGATTCTGGATTTTCGTTTGTTTAAGCAAAATGTTTACGAATTCTTGATGGGGGGCGTAGCCATGGTTGGCTGACATAGTTACGATTAATTTTTAGCTTATTATTGTTTTTTTATACTGGGAGTTAAATTTGATTTGATAAGGAAATTCTATTTCATTAAATCTAACGTTAAAATTAATACTGTTCGATTGTACTATTTTACTAATTTTTTTTATTAATGTGTATTAAATTGTTTGTGGTGACCGTTTTGGGGGGCAGTGATGTACACCCTGTTTGTCACCCTCAACCTTAAATAAAAAAAACCAAGTATACAGAGAGAGAAAAGCAACAAAAAAAGCACACTTAACTAAATAATCGAGTAGGTAAAATAGATTTTAACTAAGTAGATAATAAGTTATAATTCTAAAAAGATAAAACAAACTCCAAAATGCCATCTTTTTATTTTATTATAAATTTAACATAAATTCTCAAGGTAACGGTTTTTCGCAACTAATATGTTGCATTCACTAGTTTCTTCTATCTATTGGTCTTTGTTTACAAAAAAGTACCAACTACAAGAAAAAAATATTTTGTAATGGTTCTCTGGTCATTATTTTCCTTATTGTTTAGTTTTTTTTAGGCAACGTATAATCTATCATAGTTCCACGATTTTCCATGTTTAATTGCGTTTCTGTTTCACGAATGTGAGCAAAGAAAAGCAATAAAAAATATTATACAAACTAGAATCTATACGTGATCGTTCATAGGAAGAAATGCACTATTGATTATAATGAAATTTTGGCGTTTTTATTTGCCAATTATTTTTATTTATATCTAAAGTGAATTTATGCTCTTTACACTTATTTTATTTCGTATTAATTGACTCACACAAAAACACAGGCCAAGAAAGCAAAGACAATAACGTTAAAGAAACGATCTAAACGTATAGACTACAAGAAGACATCGTAGCAGAGAGGTAACCGACGAGTTTATCGAAAACAAATTCATCGAATGCAAATTCATCGAAAACGGATTTATCGAAAACAAATTTATCGAAAACGAGTTCATCGAAAGCAAATTTATTGAAAACAAACTTATCGAATGATCAATTTATCGAATGACGAATTCATCGAAAAAATATTATTTTGTGCATATTTGAACAGTGTATCGAGCCCACCGCCGGGTCATAAGTCGCGACCGTCTTAGTGATTTCTCCGCTCGACTTTTTCAAAATTATTGTTAGAAATATTGACACATCAAAATATTATTTTAATTATTTAATTTTTAATATTTGATTTTGATAAATTTGTGCACGAAGTGGCACTATATTAATAATGCCTTAAATAAAAAAATAGACTGTTTTTCAGAGCTTCATATTTTTGGAACGTTCGACCGATTCGAAAAACCCAAATATAGTCAACACACCTTGCAGCCTTATTTCTTCTAATTTTCTTGCACCCTGTGTAGTAAATGCTTTTATCAACAGCATCTTGTTGTGTATCCAGGAAATTTATTTTCGTTTTTTTTTCTTCCAAAAAGGTCGGATAACTTTTTGGTTATTTCATGTATTTACCCCACAGTTATGTCATTTCTCCCGAGTAAACTTTTTTGCGTAATCTTATGTTAGTTAAATAAATCGTAATAAAATATATGTGGCATTTATATATTTTCCCCTATATGAATTAATTTGTGTATTGTTTGGTTCTTATTGCAAAGATTTCATTACTTATTTATGGCTTTTGCTCAGAATGAATTTTCTACCATGAACAAATTATAGGAAGATATAGCGAAAGGACATTGAATTACAACGGCAAAAGACTGCTAGACTTCTGCATAACAAATAATATGGTGATAACAAACACAAAGTATCAGCACAAAGATATACATAAATATACAAGAGTAGTGAAGGTAGAAGAGAAAAATCTATTATTGACTACATATTATTAGAACAAGAATTCTTTGGAAAGGTAGCAGATGTCAAAGTGAGAAGAGTACCTCAAGTAATAACCGATCATCTAATGGTAAATCTAGAATTGAAAAAAAGAGTAAATAAAAGGAACAAACTTAAAGTGTAATAAACAAGTAAAGAAGGGTTTGGTAATGGAAAAACGAGATAAAACAGAAATGAGATCAAAATAGAGAGACTAAGGGATGATGAAGTAAAAAAGGAATATAAAAAGAATATTAAAAAGTTGATACAGATCACACCAGGACCAAAGATAAAGGACGTGGATGAATGTGAAAGATTTACAAGCAAATAATACCAGAAGAAGTAAGAGAAGCTTTTAGTACAGTGAGAAAAACACACAAGGCAAAACGAACACATTGCTGGAACAAAAAAGTCAAAGAAGAGATAAAGAAGAAGAAGAAATAAAAATGGAAGAAAAATTTATGTATAGGGAGAGCAGAGGACTACGAAAACAACAAAAGGCAAAAGAAAACAGCTAAGGAGATAATAAAGAGGTCAAGAGGGAAAAATTTGGAGACAAACTGAAAAGGAACTGTAGAGAAAACCAAAAACTTTTCTACGGAATGACAAAAAATTACAAACTCAAAAAATAAGTGACACTGAGACAGCTAAAGGATAAGGATGGCAACATTATAAAGGAAGAGATAAAAGAGCACTCAAAAAAATTAAGAATGAAAAAGCACCAGGACGACAACATAAGGACTGAGCAACTGAAATATATGGGTGAAGAGGGAGAGGTCATGTTATATAGATTGTTAAACAGAGTTTAAGCTTGGTGAAATACTGGAGAATTGGAAGATGGAAGTAATCTTTCCAGTACATAAGGAGGCATTAAAAACTGTAGCAAAACAGAGAATGGAAAATCGGAACTATTTATAACCACACAGGATCTACGGCAAGAAGGAGCACTTAGCCCAATCTTGTTCATATTGTTCATGGATAACATAATGAAAATAAAAAAAAATCAGACAATGAAGGTGGAGGTAGGATACAATCACTTAAGAAGGACTACGTTAGAGGAATGTGTATTTGCGGATGACATTGCAATACTGGCAAAGAGGCAGATCTACAGTACTATTTGAATATATGGAACAGACAACTAGACGAGCATAACATGAAGATAAGTGTAGAAAAAAAATAATAATAAAAAAAAATGCTGTGGTAAACATACAGTTGGAGGGGAAAAACGAGTGGAATAATTTAGATACCTGGGTTCCATCATAGACAGTAGCGGAAATATAGAACTCGAAATATACAGAATACAGGCAGCAAACAGGAGCTTCGGTGCAATGAACAGAACAATATTGAACAACAAAGAAATGAGAAAAAAGACAAAAATTACACTGTACAAATCAATATAAAAGGCCGACACTATTGTATGGAAGTGAAACATGGATAGTGAACGAGAGAAGTAAAAGTAAAATACAAACAGAAAAAAGGTATTTGAGAAAGGTTGAGGGAGTCACGAGGTTGGACAAATTGAGGAATGACGATGTGAGATAAAGACTACGAATGGAGAGTACACCTAGCACTATAAAAAAAGCAGTTGGACTGGTATGTGCATCTATTGCGAATGCCCCAGGATAGGCAAGCTAAGATAGTGTGGAGATCAAGAGCGGCAAAAAGAAAGAGAAGGGATCGACCACAGCAGACATGGGAGAACAGTATGGAGGAGATATTGAGAAGAAACAATAATGGATGAAGAGAGGCAAGAGAAATGACAATAGATAGGAAGATATGGAAGACGATTAAGTAAATATAATTTCGACATCCAAAAGGGTACAAAGAGATTGTAAACATTAAAGCTTTCTGCAAAGATTTTGTTACATACTTCACGTTCATAATGTTTTCTCCAATATGAACTGAGATGTTGATGGCCGACCAAAAGATACATTTAATTGAATTGGTATGAAACAATTTTCGAAAATTTGAAAAAAATAAAACCAAAGTTTTGATATTCTTCCAATATAACAATATTTCTAACAATAATTATGAAAAATAATAATAATAAAAATAATACTGTCACCGCCGTTATCTTCCAAAGCTGGAGCCGAAAACTCGGCAGGACGGTCGCAACCTATGACCCGGCGATGAGCACAAATGTGTACAAAATAATATTTTTTCGATGAATTCGTCATTCGATAAATTGATCTTTCGATAAATTTGTTTTCGATAAACTTTCATTCGATAAACTCGTTTTCGATAAATTTGTTTTCGATAAACTTGCTTTCCATAAACTCGTTTTCGATAAATTTACATTCAATGAATTTATTTTCGATAAACTTGCCGTGAATCAGCAGAGAGGTATCAGAAATTGGTGGAAGACAACATAGATTTTTAACTGGAGAACTGGTGACAAAAGTCCATATATGAAATGTGGAATACATTCAAAAACGTATTGATAGTGGCGTCAAGAGAAGCATGCAAAAATCGAAATATCAACAAAAACAAACGACAAACTGGTGGAACGAAACAATAAAAGCAGAAATCAGAATCAAAAAGGAACGATAGGCTAAATATCTGCAATCAAGGACGGACATAAATTATCAACAGTACAAAAATCAGAGAACGAGTAAAATACTAGGTGAGAAAGGCAAAGGAAGATTCATAGGAGGAATTCGGGAGAAAAATAGAAAGAGATCAGCATGCAAACTAAAAAGTGTCTTATAATACAATAAGACCCAACTGAGCGCTGTTGCAAAGGTATATGAAAGAATACTGGAGTGAAAACTAAGAACAACAGAAAACCAACTACACGACGCACAATGTGGATTCAGAAAGGGAAGAGGAGTGCAGGATCACATATTTA
>JAUIMW010001589.1:0-12199 GCA_033557785.1 Enochrus cinctus
TGTTCTGTTAGGTAACGTTTCGGTTTATTAAGTATAGTTTTTAATGTAAAATTTTGTGTTGTCTGTAAAATTTTAAGCGCATTATTATAGGCAGAACCCCAACATATTATGCCATACGTCATCAACGACTCCGTTAATGCGGATAAGTGGATGTCGATAAAACAGATCTTAGGAGTTTGTACTTATATATAGCGAATCTGATTTTAATAAGTTCATTAACTCTAAAAATGATTAACATACAAAAATAGTAGAGCCACCAGCACATATTTAATCTAATTATAATAACGGGAGAATTCCCAAAATAATTCAAAGAATCAATAATAGTGTCAATATTTAAACGGGGCGATCGAAAGAATATGAGCAATTATAGAGAAATATCATTAATTAGTAATGTAGCAAAATTATTTGAAAAACATATAAAAAATAGAATTATTGACTTCTTGGAAACAAATAACATCTTGAGTCAAAACCAGTTTTGTTTTCGAGAGGGGTTGTCAACTGAAACGGCGTTGACTGAACCGTTATGACAGCAATAAATAAAAAAGAAAAATGTTTGTCAATTTTTCTAGATTTAAACAAAGCTTTTGATACTCTCTCGCATAAAATTCTTATTGACAAACTCTACGCGGTAGGTATAAGAGGTACACCACTTCTATTATTAAAAAATTATTTAAAAAATCGTGCCCAGTACGTTAAAATAGGTTCCACTATATGCTCAAAAGAAGCCCCTTGTTGTTTCTTATATATGTTGACGATGTTACAGTTATGAATTGTGAATAAAAAATAATATATTATGCTGACGACACTGCTATCATTACCAGAGATACAAATTGGAAAAGTTGTTTTAAAAGAGCAGAGAAATATACGCAATTGTTCAAGGGGTGGTTCGATAGAAATTTATTAACAATGAACATAAAACAAAACCAAATTTATTGCCTTTAATCAGTCTGCAATAGATCGTGACAATTTCGGATCTTTGGAAATACATGACAACGTATCAAATCAGTTGTAACTATCAAATATCTAGGAATAACATTAGACAACACATTATGCTGGCAGGAATAGTTGTTGGGCCTTGCAAGAAATATAAGATACGGTATCCAAAAGTACAGAATTCTTAGATCTATCCTGACGAGGCCCACTCTGTTGAATATATATACAGCATTAACTTAGCCTTTATTAAGATATGGAATAGTATCTTGGGGTTCTGCCTATAACAACGCAATAAAAATATTACAATCAATGCAAAACTTTGTTTTGAAAACTATCCTTAACAAACCAAAGCGTTTTTCTGCCGAACAACTGTTAAAAGAGGTGACTATGTTAGATGTCAGAGAACGGTATATACATATGGCGGTGATATATGTGCATAAAGATGAGGGGCTGCATGCAAGAGTTGATCATGAATACGCAAACAGACTGCTCAAAATCTATAATGCAATCCCGAAAAACGTAAGAACCATAACAAAAGTTGAATTGTTTGCCAGAAAAAGTAAAAAATATATAAAAAGTAACAATGAGTTTAAAATTTTGATTTGGTAGTTTGGTGGGTTGGGTTTAAGCGTTGTCGTTGAATAAAGTAGGAAAAGAGGAAAGATTTTTTTGTAAATTGATGTATATTTTGAATCTAATTTTTTTTTGATTTTTGTGTGTATCACATTTGCGTCTGCAATGCAGGTTATGTGTTGGGAGCGCTGGACCACAACACAAGCCTGTTTGCCATTGCGTCCATTGTTTCCAAAAAATTTTTTTTTTGTTTATTATATATAATAATATTTAATTTTTATTTTAATGTAAACACCTGTAAATGCGAGCACAGAATTATTAATAAATTAAAAAAAAATCAAGTTTCAGAAAATTCAGAAGTTTCCTTGTAAATAACGATTTTGTTTAAAGGTTCTATTCACGTCCAATCTATAGTGCAATAGAACTATAATGTTATACGAAAAACTTAATAAATAGCTTAAACATATTTTGTATTGTAGGAACTGCTTCTTATGGGCAAATAAAATTTTAATAAATTTAAATGAGACAAAATAAAGATTTATATTATTTTCTTTTCGTAAATATTATGACGTTTCTCTATTGAAAAAAATTCTATACTATTAATAATTTTAATTAAACATATTTTCCACAGAGGTAGTATATAGCATGTTACAAAGTACCTTCTTCCATTTAGTGACCAACACCGGAACACAATTTCCCAATTGACTAAGCAAATGCAGGGAATTACGTTCCTTAGAATGGTAATACATAACACCGTTGTCTAATTATTTTGGACTAATTTAAATTAAATTTAAAATTTTACATTCAGTATCAAGTCTCGTTTGTTAGAATTTGGTTAGAGTTTCTACTGTATTAATTTGGTTACATTTCTGACAAATCAATATAAAAACAGAATATCGGAATTCATGGAGTTAATTTCACTTTGGACTGAGAACTATTAACATAACTTAAAAATCCTTTTTTGCAATAGCAGTCACGATGATTGTAAGTGATTAACAATTTCGATTAAAATTGTGATATTTTTTTTATATTTTTGCAGGCCTTTATTTCCCTCTTGCTTTCTCTCCATGTTCGTAGTTTTCTTCGAACTTTAATATTTTATTATGAATTTATCTTAATAATACTAATTTTAGAATAATTATTAATTAAAGATTAAAATTGAGATTGAATAATAGTAACTTAAAAAAGACGATATTTTTTTGTACAAAAGAATATATTAATTTAATGCGTAGTTACATGAAAGATGTTGAACAACCCTGGAAAATATGTTTAGAACATCTCAGTGAGTAATTCATGATTAGTTAACCTTAGTTTTAAGTTTATACTGACAGGACGTTACTTCGATCGAATTAACATAGGTTATTTCAATATAAATGATTAGGTCACTCAAGACAAGAAAGTCTATCTTGAGTTTGGGAAAGTACGCCACCTACTCCCACATTGCGGGCGAAAGCCTCCTGGCACTCACCGGTCCACTGGCACTTGACCGCATCTTCTGTCAACTTATGCAGAGGTTTGGCGATGTTGGCAAATCCGAGTACAAACTTCCAGTAGTAGGTACAAAGGCCCAAGAAGCTTCTGACATCATGCTTATTCTTCGGAACTGGTCACTCCTTCACTACTGAGATTTTGACTGGTTCGGTAGACTGCCTGGGAACAACATGACTCGGGTACTTCACTTGCTTCTATAATAGCTTGCATTTGGAAGAACTCAGTTTCAGGTGGGCATTCCGTAGTCTTTGGAAAACCTCTTCTAAATTTTTCAAAAGTTCGTCAAAGTTGTTGCCGACTACTATCACATCATCCAGATAAACCAGGCACATCTTCCACGTTTCAGCCTTTTAGCACCAAGTCCATCAACCTCTCAAATATTGCAGGTGCATTACACAATCCGAAAGGCATCGCCAAAAATTGCCACAAGCCATTGCCTGCAAAGAAGGCGGTCTTTTCTTTATCTTCTGGATGGACTTTGTCTTGCCAGTGCTCCGGCCGAGGTGTCCAGGGTATCGTCAATCCGCGGTAGAGGGTAACAGTCCTTCTTGGTGGTTTAGCTTCCTATAATCTACGCAGAACCGAGTGGATCCATCCTTTTTCTTCACCAAAACCACTGGAGATGCCCAAGGGCTGCTACTAATCTCGATGACTCCTTGATTGTGCATCTTGTGGATGGGGTCATCAACTTCACCACGCTTGGCCATTGGAAGTCGCTTTGGGTTCTGGCGAATGGGAGTTGTACCACCAGTATTTATACAATGCTGGATGCTCTTCCAACAGTGTTCCCTTTGGTCGGCTTTATTGGGTAGTCGTTGGTGTTAGGATTCGCATTGACACTGCATCTCTAAGCTGTACCAGAGATCTTGCCACCATCAATCCCTTATTGACTGGCTCTGCTTCCATTATACCAACTTGGAAGTCATTGGCACTATCCTCCAGTCTGGCCAGGATATGCTGCTTCAGTATCTTGTCCGAGTATTATTTTCTTCGAGGTGGTTGGCAACAAAAAGACTTATGAAGATTTCTTCGTTCCCAATCTTTAGACTCCTGCTTTAGAAGTTGATCACTACTTCATGCTCCTTCATAATGTCTAATCCAAGAGTTGCTTCGTCCACAATCTTGGCTGCTAACATCCATTGGTTCAAAACTCTGGCCCCCAAGGATACCCGGACACCTGGACTTACGCAAATTATTTATTAACTTACATAAATTTGATTAAATTGTTATGAAGATAATTTTTCCAATTTAAAGTATTACATTAACATTAGATATTTTAAGTGTATACTCATTTCATATTATTTAAAAATAAAATTGGAGGCGTCCTTTAACAGCTAATGAATCTGCGACACACACGACTGCAGCTAGTTAAGGCATATGAAACCTATGCATTTATAATCTATTCATAAACATTTTTTAAACCTTGAGAACTACATATGAAAATATAGATAAAAACAATGAAAATATATTAAATTATTAAACGAAGACTATTACATACTATTTTATTTTATTTAATGTATTAAAAAGAGAAATAATGTCCATTAAAAGATATAAATGTATTGTAGTTATGCGAATTGTTTGATACGTTATTTGTGCGAAAGATGTAGTTCCTACATTGAAAAGTGTAAACAAAAAATATGGCTAGATAATTATTTGCGCGCGAATATTTAGTTTTTATGCATAGTATTGAAGTTCTATTCCACTAATCAAAAAATTAGATCATATTAATTAAAAAGGACCTTTTAAGAAAATCGTTATTTATAAGGAACCTTCTAGCTCAATGCGAATTAGTGCATGGGTAGTTTCTTTGTAGTTTACTTATTTTACAAGTTATCAACTTTTTCAAGAGATTCACGCTAAATGAAAAAGAAAGATAAGAAGGCAGATTCGTCCATCGATATCAGATGTTGTCAAACTCTTTTATGTGCCAAGCACAACAGCTGAAAAGCAACGACATTTTTGTAGCTTCCTTATTTTTCTTGTTATGATATTTACGAAAAATAATTCAATTTTTCTACTAATGAAAACGCGTGATTTGGTGATCTTATCTGATTAACCTTCAAATGAAAATCATCTTCAGAGTGGAATAGCTTCCAAACGGGGCTTGAGATGACATTAAACATTTTTTTAAATATTTTTTCATGTACAACTACCCCTTAAATTTATTGTAGTTGAAAATAATAATTATTGTTAAATAATTAACGATACAATGGGTCATTTGTCCCTACTGAGCATAAATAAAAAGGTCATATTCCCTTATATTTGAATAAAATCAAAACATACTTAAAGCATTTCAGTTAACAATTTCTTAATTATACGAAGTAGATAAGTATTATTAATTGAGTTCGATAAATAAAAATATATTTAAGTACAATGTATACAATAATCAAAGCAAATTATTCATGATTATCGATTTTTTTATGGATCAATTAACTTAATACGACAAATAACTTTTGACTCACGGTTGACTTTGCATTATGCCATGTATGACTGAACATTGCGGGTTCTCCTCGCCCTACCTCAATAACGGTTGCGCGTATAAAAAATTTTTAGAACAAAATTTGCTCTACGATTTTATCAATAATGCGAAAAACCGATATTATTGACATTTGAAGTAGGTGTTTACACCAATTTTCAGGTTATAATCTCCCATTTTCAGGGGAAACCCCTAATATGGATAAACTAAGAAGAAAATTTAGCTAAAGGCTTCCATACCAATTTATCATGGGGTCTTTTTGACCAAAGTATCGAGGAAAGGGACTGCATTTTTTTTCATTTAATGGCGACGCTGAGCAAAATGGAGTTCATCATTATCTTAGCTATTATTGGGCGGAAGCAGGAGACTATGGGGGTTGTTAAAAATGAAATACGTTGACGTGAAATTGAACTGTAAGAGCTCGAGGAAGGTATCAAGAGAGGTAAGACAATGCCAACGAAACATTCGACCGCTATAATAACGAACAGGGAGACAGCGCAGCATAAACTGGAGGAGTAGATAATCTCAGAAAAGATGAGGGAGTCGTTTATGCGGAAGGGGGGTTTATTAATATATTATAAAATAAATGGCGCTTAAACAAATATTATATTATCTTAAATATTGTCTGTAGAGGAAAATGAAGTGAAGTGGTAACAATATGTGTTTGTTTTTCGTTCTTTCTTCTTTAGTTTAGTTTTTTTGACTGCTTTTATGTTTTATGAATAATTTCTAACGATTTTTGGAAGACCGAATATGCAGTATATATGATTAAATAGTTATCTTAATATCTAATTAACCCATTTATGTAATGCGGTTTTTGTATCATACGTAGAAGTAACGAACTTACGCCCTTTCATGACAATCGCCAATTCTATACATTTTAATACGATTAGACATGAAATTGCCCTGTGGCGCAACTGCAGTACTGATAGATTAAAGGAAATTATGTAATTACTTTATATTTTCAAATCAGATTAAACAAAATATGATACGTAGTAATAGTTTGTAATTTTTTATGAAACTATATCTTTAATTGAGAAAAGGAAACATAATAAAAACAAATATTTGTAGTATATGTATATATATATATATATATATATATATATATATATATATATATATATATATATATATATATATATATATATATATATATATATATATATGAAAATAAAAACGATTAAATAAATTCCAAAAATTAATAGTAGTCCTCCATCTCGGAGGTATTGGTTCATGATTTATATATAATAATTTGATGAATGAAAGTTTCAATCATTTTTAACATGAACTGAATTTACATAGGTTTAAAGAATGCTGTTTAATTTCTTAGGGAAATAATTGGTTTTTTTATCGTGGGAGATTATTGGTTTGTTGGGCATTCTCCTCTATAAGCTTAATTTCTGAGAGTTCTTAAGTAAAGTTCGGCCTTATCAGTTAGAGATGGTCGACGTATGCTTCTAACCAGGGTAAGTGCCTTAAAACCAGTTGAAGTTAGTTAGTCAGATTTTGAATACTCTCACTCCTTGAAATTCCAGTTGTGCTTATTGTCGTTTGCCTTCTGCGTAATGTTATAATTGAATACCGAGTTTAAAGCGGATAATTAGTTGAGTAGTAAGTGCACTTGAAATTGTCAGGTCACATTGCTCTAACGATCTTCAGTTTCCATTAAAACAATGTAATATTGCTTGTCGCGAGGTAAATAGTTGCGCCACAATTCACAATACAAAATATTGCATGATATGGCAGAAAGTTTTAATATTTAGTTTGATATTTAAAATAGCATGAGTATTTATTTGTGCATACTCTTTTTGTATATCACAAACAATCTCGATGGACTATAATTTAAAGTGAATGGATATTTATTTATTTTTCCACGTTTCACTTGTGGTTGTGCAAATGACTATGTATACCATACCACATTGGAATAAAACACCCTGTATATTCAGTATATTAAAGAGTTTTTGATTTTATGATAAAAAAATTTGAGATGAAAAGGAATTCTTTGAAAAAAAGCATATTTCCAAATTGAAAAGATACATTACGATGACATTTAATATGGAATATAGATAGCTGCTAAATTCTATAAAAACAGAATTGAATTTTCTGGTAAATGGTATGTAAATGTTTTTCATTTATTCTCGTTCTCGTTTTCCTTGCACGATTAAGTAAAAAAAACTCATCTAATTTTTCTCTTTCTATCAGACTCCGTCAAAAACCTCTAACCACATTCCATTTAGAAATTTTATTAAATTTGTTTACATCGTTGCATTCGTGAAACTTTTTTAAAGTTAAATAATGTCCAATGAGCAAATGTCATTTACATTTGCATATTTAATAAATAATATTATATATACATCTCAACGAACGAAAGCGTAGCAAACAGAAAACTGGAATATTTTTTTAGGACTTGCCTGCCTATCGATATCCGAAAATTATAGAATTCGCCTGTTGTTTACACAAACAAAAACTGCTTAGCTTCTGCCTTTTTAACCGTCTACGTTTCTCCACCTTTTTGTTCACTTGTACAGTAAATATTTTTCCTTTTCGTCTCTTAGAAACATAAAAGCAGGTTTCGTTCATAAATTACTTTGTAATTATCTTTGTACATCACGGTTCAATAATACAAAAACAAGGAATATTTGCAACCTCCTGGCAATACTTGCAACTCTAAGACGGATTTTCGATATTATATATATGCAATCCTTAATTAATCAACAAAAACTAAGAGATAACAAAGACTAAGAGCTAAGACTTTCTCAAATTGTTATTTTCTTTGGACCGTTGCTCGTAAAAGTGAAAGGATGTATTTTAACAAAATGTTGCGCAAATACAAGATGTAAAATATTTCAATGAGGGGAGTGTTCTATAATAAGTCGTTTCTTTAAGGAAGATATAAATTTCAAAGTTAATTCTTATCTAAAATAGAATCAAAGAAAATAAGTTTGGCGGGTCTGGAAACAATAAATTTTAAAGCTTCTACCCAACTTATCTAAATAAACGGCGATGATACGTGGTTTCTTATTTGAATCAATAAAGAACGTATTTTATTGCCACGATAAGCAGTAATTTTTGCAAGGTTTAAAATAAGAAAATTGTCAAAAAGCCATCCGTTCTGCCGGTTATCTTAAATTATTTTTCATGTAACAGTTTTTTTGTTTTTCATCAATTTCTAGTTACAGTATTTATACTTTATTTCTTATAATAATAAAAAGTAAAGTGTAATTTAATGTAATATTTTTTTTTATTTTAACACTAGCATTTTTATATATTTTTTAAATGCACTCTTTGAACAAATAAGCACTTATTCTAAGGCAGCAACTTTTATGCATGTAAAAATATTCCAAATGCAATTAAGATTTAGAGAAAATTATTTTTAATTTGATTTACAAATACATTTGTTTACTGCTGGTTATATTGGAAATGAGGCAAAGAATATTACTAGTTTTTTTATGGTTTTATCGTTAAACTATTTAAAAATGCTTTTAAACTTTTACGCGCGTTCGTGACGTCAGCTGAGCAAAATGCAGCCATTGGGGCGTGGCGTTGCTTGGGACTATTTGATGGATTGAGAGTTTTTACAAAGTATATTACGAAAGTGTGCATCGTGTACAATTTTTTCTTATCAGTGGGAAATAAAGAAAACTACGACAGCACTGGCGCTCAAACAATCCTTTGATCCTGTGTTGCTATTGGCCTGTGCTTGACAGCCCTGTAAGTTAACGTCATATCGGCGCTTTTAAATTTATTTCAATAATCTTTGCAATACATGCTTTTTGGTTAGTTGTTTTTTTTTTCTTCTCGTGTCATTTTTATAGCCTGCAGGTTTCATATTATGGCAACGTCTTTAGATGTTTGATACCGTGAAACTTTCCTATAGAGGGTCAAAATTACATAAAATAGCACAAACATATTTTCCATGAATCTTAAAACAGATATTAATCTGCAAAACGTCAAATAATTTTACTCAAAACTTCATAAAAGAAAGTAAAAATTGTTTAAGAAATTTGAACTGAATTTGTATAGCAGTAAAATAGCAACTTATTAAGTATTTCTATTTCGGTTGTCTGTTATTTAGATTCAGAATTCGAAACTAAAAAGCAATCGAAAACACCTTTTTTATTGAAACTTAATAATATTAACGAAAGTATTTTTAATAAAAAAATATGTATCAGGTG
The DNA here is from genome assembly GCA_033557785.1 of Enochrus cinctus. NCBI lineage: Eukaryota > Metazoa > Arthropoda > Insecta > Coleoptera > Hydrophilidae > Enochrus > Enochrus cinctus. The sequence continues at coordinate 9,649 of JAUIMW010001589.1, forward strand.
CTCTATTTAAAATAAGTAAGTTGAGCATGATGTCCATAGTACCACTCTATATAATTAGTTAAACTTTTGTACTGACATTATGTTTTAATTCCACATTGTTTGATTTAATACTTTTGGCGGACCCTGTATAATTCAATTATGGACTTGGCGAAACGACGTACTTATTGTATTAAGCTGTAACGAAGTGAAATCGGTTCCCGTTCAGGTTTTATTACCCAGGAAATTTAATTTAAATCGAAATTAATTATACGTGGTTCAGTTAATAGAATATATTTGTACGTTAAACTAAGAGTCGTCTACTTTTACAATTTTAGATCACAAGTATCACATTTAATAAAAAATAAAGTTCAATAAAAATAAAATAACCCTCCTTATGCGTAGTTGAACTAGTAGCTACTAAAATGCAAATAGTTTGGCAATATTACTTTGAAATAGTTTTTTTTAATTTTAATTAAATTTAAATTAATAACATATTAAAATTAACGAAAAGAAAAGATCCCAAATTTCTTCGTTTATATCCTTGAATTGTCTCAGTACATCTCGTTCATTTGCAATTTTACCCTTAATTCTGCCAATGTCACGTTTGACATTGTCATGTTTTTCTTTCCATTTGCAGTTTTTGGTTCTTAAATCTGAGGCCTCATTTGCTTTATTAGTATGTTCAACTAGTATCTCTAGTCTCATTTTCCACTTTCCAGTGCAGAATTCTTCCATTTTTTCGACGGGACATAGATATTGGTATGCTCTTTTGTTTAGATCGATAAATTATCCGTATATTAACTTATTATTAGCTTTAATTATTTCGTTAGTCATCCTTAATTTAAAAGTGCTTTGTGTACCATGTCATAAAGTAAATATACTCTGACCTTTCTGTATGATTGAGCTACATAAATCGAATATCCATCCAATATTTACAGTTTTTGCGCTTCACTGCCTCGTACTTCGCTGCTATTTATTTTTGCATAATGCATGTTAACTACACACTACAAAAATCGATGCACTTTACTACAATATCAACATTAATTCAATGATTTTATATCTGAGACTATGCGACACATTTGCACTCCTCGCCATTTTTTAATATATAAAATAAATAAATAAATAAAATAATTTTATTGACACCACCATTTGTAAAATATTAAAGATGGAAAAATTTCCATATTGCAAATTAATAAGTTATTTGATTAATAAGCAGTTCATGCCTTCGGGCTAATAATATGGGATTGTCAATTTCCAAGTTCAGCCGCACCCTAGCCCCATCCACGCACCCAGGAAAGACACCGCAGTACACCTGGATATTGTTCACATACTTGTGGACTGCATTAACGACTCCTTCCAGCAATCAGGATACTCACCATACTGAAGAGAAAAGTTGAAAATGTGACAGAGATCATTTAAAATCAAAGGACAACAATAAGCATGCGAATACTGCCCCCGATTTTATAGTATTAAGTGTATGGAGAATGTCAGTTTCAGTGATCATTGTAAATTCGAAGTTATTAGTAATATCCGGACGCAAATTACTAACATAGTAATTTAGTAGGTCCTGATTAGGGGCGATTATTAAATGAGGTAAAGGCAATACTATTTAAATTGAGTGCGTTTTTGTTAAAATCTTCAACACAAAATTTCTCGTTCACCATCGTAATGACCGTAGATAAAGTACCCTCAAAGTTAATTAAGGAGCTCATGTCCGTGTTCGGGCGATAAACGAGTCCAAAAATTATAACCTTGCTATTAAAGTTAAATTTTATCCAAATATGCTTAATAGAAACAGTTACATCGTTTATAATAACCTGATAATTAATATTCGTATCCACGTACAGACCAACGTTGTCCTCAGCACATGTGAGAAATTGTACCCCAGAATATTTAAGAGTGGATCGTGGAAACCAGGCGTAATCCATGTCTCCGTCACGCCGACCATATTATATTTATACTGTTCAATATGGTCCCTAAAGTTAACAAAATTAACTGAATTAACTGATAGCGAACGTATGTTTACATGACCAAGATGTAAGCTCATTATAAATTAAAAAAAGAAAATTGTGTAATTCGTCAAACTAGTATTAAAAATTCAGGCGTAGCAATCCCACATGAGCACGGGCGTAGGCATAGTCTCTAATGATCCAGCGCTGTATCAGTGTAATAAAATTAGAAGAAATTATATTAACTTGAAAAACTTTAAGATTCACCCTTAATAGACCGAGCGCTTGGCTAGCCGACCCCACAAAGAAACAAAATTCACCCAACTCGCGATTTCCTTTCAACGCGCACAGCAGAGATGCGCTTCACTGCCATCCAAAACTATTACAATCAATTCACTCATAGCAGAATATCATAAAAATATATTTAAGCCAAATAATAGTATTGAAATAAGAATAAATACATAACAAAATAGTGTACTCTCTGGCAGGAAAAAATCCTTCAGTTCGAACTTCGAGTTCAAACTCGTCATAAAATAACTAAAAAACAATATTGAAACAAGAAAAAAACAATTTTTCCTAGAATAGAAAATCCAAGCAAGCAAAACTGTCATGTTTTTTGACAA
>JAUIMW010001590.1:0-12198 GCA_033557785.1 Enochrus cinctus
GTTTTTGCGTGAAAACCATTGTAGTATTTTGTACAAATTTACTAGAATATTTAATAGTTAAAATTAAATAAAATACAATGTTCGGAATATTGAACATATTGAACGGAGCCGACAGATGTGCGTCTACACACGTTAACCACACATGTAAGAATGTGGTTAAATTAGGTTAATAAAGTTGAAATTCACTATACACATCCTATATATAACTAAAATAGAAGTAAACAGACGAAGACCAGAGCATAACAATTGCACTTAAAAGTTGGTGATGTCATTACTTACATACAGCCCAGGTGAACGATTGTGACTAATAATGCACGAAAATGCTCAACAATTGGAATGTCCAAATACAAAACGACCCTTGTTTTTTGACGATATTTCGGAGAAAACAACTTTATCTTATATTCATGTCAATACATTATTTCTTAAAAAACTTGAGGTCGATAATTTTTATTTTAATTATATTATACGAACATATTTAGGTGTAACAAATTTTAGCAATCTTATTAAATTTGTAAATATGGAAAAAATTGATCATTATTATGTTATACAATACTTTTATTTGAAAAGCCTAGCTAATATCTCGTCGTAAATTTCTTTACTAAAGATCTTAAATGCTTTTGTGTTAATGTTGTATGATGGGCAACGCGTCAGCGTTTGTATTAAACTTTTCTTTTTGATATTAAAGATATATTCTTCAAGCTTCATTCTTCAACGGGACAATTTAGAACAAGGGCCATTTAAAGAAGAGATCCATCATGGAATCGAGTGCTGTTGGAGATAAGAGGAGGTCTTAGGGGTTAGGGCAATCTTAGGACAAATATATATACTCACGAGGTGCGTAAATCAATCCCTCACTTAACTATTGCATTGAAATATTAGGTATATAAATAAAGGAAATCAGGAACAAGGACAAAAAAAGTTGACAATAGAAAGCTAATACATTTAAAATACAACCGACCAGTTGATGGTGGAAGCGAACCCCCCCATGACTGCTTTCAAAATATTAGGAAACTTGAAGATAAAATTTGTAGTGTCTAGGAAAAAATGGATGCCCAAAGTAATGAGCCAATCGGCAGAAAAGAAAAGAGATTATTCCGAGAATCGAAGACTCCTTGGCAATTCTATCGTCAACGATTCGACATGATTACTGGCCAATACCGGTGGAAATGATGATGAAAAAATCATAAATTTGACTTTGGCTATACAAGCGTAGTCAATACTCTGGAAGCGCGCTTTGAAAACGAAGAAATTTACGACTGATATAGAAAGACTATCCAGATTGGCTTACGATAACCTATCGCAAGATGCAGTGGAGGTCATCATGATCCAAAAATTCACCTTGGATATGGAAGGTTCAGACATGGCTTTGTTTGTAGACAATCAGAACTTCACCAGATACTGGGACGTAGTAGGTGGCCGTCCTTCCGTTCGAGACTCGAGTACGTGTGATGAATGCCAATAATGATGAATCATGAAAATAGAAGAAAATACAATATTTTACAAAAACAAAGATAAAGGCGTCTAGGATGTTTAGCAGCTGTAGACAAAAATTTTGCCGAAAAAGAAGAAAGGGCGAGGCTGAGAAAATTAATATAAAGGAAAAGATATATGCAAATGTGCTTCGGCAGTTAATCGTCATTTCTTACTACACAAGATTTTACACAAACGCAAGGACATCACGATGAACATACCAGCTCTGATGAAACCCTTGAGGAACACTTGCCACCCACCTCTCAATTGGTATGTTCTGGGACTACTGCCAAAAGAGGAAGGAAGAACTTTATCACGCCTAAGCTAACTGCAGCTTTAGATAATTAAGTCAATTAAGCACAAGAGATTATGCCTAAATACTTCAGGCTGTTGTAGAAGCACTAGAATTTAACTGTGACGATTTCTCGATAAACAAATTGTCCATTCGACGAATTCGCACACAGAGTAGAAAAGATAGAGCAAAATCTGTAAAATCATATTTTCAGAATAATATGCCTGAAAAGGTGACCGTTCACTAGGATGGCAAATTATTACCTGAACTGGACACGAGAATTTCTAAAAAATAACTCTGCCAATTCTAATTTCATTTCGAGAAAAAGAACAACTTCTGGCTGTACCCAAACGTGAGAACTCTTCCGGCCAGGATTAAGCTAAAGCTAAAGATACTTTATGACTGGAACCTCGATGAAAAAGTACAATTAATATGCATCTAATACGCATTGAAAGCATCTTTGTGTACTTTTGGAACAACAACTAGACAGTTAATACTTTTTACTTGCTACCATCACGTTTACGAACTCGTTTTAAAATATTTGTTCGAAACAAACATCCACTTAGTCACAAGTCGTCCTGATGAGTTTAGAGGTAACTGGAAAACTAATATTTCTGCTGCTATTGAAACATACACCGATATCGCCACAATATAGTACAACTATAGTAGAATTGTTGACATTTTATAATCAAGAACTACAAAAAGCCATTGTACGTAACAACTATTGGAAACTGATTGAACTATCTATTATTTTCTTGGGAAGAAGTCATGTGAAAAAAATTAAAATCACACCTCCTGGAGCGGTACATGGAGGAAGGTGGATAGCTAGATCTATTTACACGTTGTGTGCAAGAGCATAGAAATACGTATTTAGACTCTAAAAAAGAGAACCTCAAAGGAAAATATCCTGCATGTTCTGTAATTTTATCTGCTTTTAATAAATATTTTATAAGATATAATTATTTCAATTGATTTAGCTACATAACGGAAATTTTCAAATTCCGTCGGCACGGGTTAATGTTGACATAGAAGATAAAATTTTGTATTTAAGAAAATCAGGGTAGCTTAAAAAGAAATAGGGGGTATGCATTTTGATGTAAAATTTTTTTTTTGCCCATATAAGGGACACCATATTGGATATGCTACAGGTCCGACCCCCTTCGCTAAATGAGAAGAAACCCACGCCATGATAAACCAGGAATCATCGACTGTACCTGATAAATTTGTGAAGAACTGGAGCTTCATTCCGACCAGTGACGAAACTTCGAATCCCGACTATTTCAAAAACTGTGTAGGATTCTCTGGATCAGAAAGACCAGGACGACACCGCACAATTTCTAGATATCTAGCTAAAATCGTCGTAAATCAGCGTGACAGGGACGAACATCTACATCTAAATTTAGATTCCTATTAGCTTATTCTTCATTGCCTCAAGAAACCACAGGGTATCACCAGCGAAGGTAGTGTTTGATATATGTGAGTATTTGATAATGAAGGCCGGAAATGGCAGGAAATTTCCTCCGATCTGTCCTAGAAAGATTTTTGTTAATTTTAAATGGATTAGACAGCCGTTTAATAATGAAATCTTAACTTAGTCTATTGCTGGTGCCATTTCATTTAAATATCTCTAATTCTTTTAAAAAAGCATTGTAAAACATTTAAAAACAATTAAACGCCGCGTTAATCAATTTTGATTCAATATACAAACCTAAGAGGATTTCGCCAAATGAAAATACCAACTTGTGCACTTAATCAATCTATAATTGATAACAATGTTCACCGCCTTGGTAAAACCAACCTTGATAATTAAAGTCGTATTGAACTAGAAAATGCTTTAGGAAAATTTAAAAAAAAACTACTTTCGCTACTCATGTTATCTTAAAATAATTTAAAAAAATACATTAATTACCGTTGAAAAATCCTCATCAAAGTGAATTACAAAACGAAACGCATAAATCCAAAATATGATGTACTGATGGCCACCGACGAATCAGTAATCGATCCAAGCAAACGCAGGCAACCACATAGAGACGCAAAATTTTATAAATTCAGGTAAACATATTATATTGTTTTTGCGGTATGCAGATGTTTTGTTAAAATTTTGATAAAAATAAACAGTAAATAAATTGAAAATTTATTTTCAGTACATTTCTCATACAGTCATTTTTGTAACTTCAGCATCGCGGGAAATACGGTTTCAGAAGAAAAAAAAAATTTGGTTACCCAGGAGTTTTTTATTATTTAAAGACTAACGAGCTTATATACGCTAAAAAATATTCCAACAATTTATTTTGAGTATAGATACCATTGCATTAGTGTTCCCATCATTTCAAGGCATATTAGGGTTAACTAGTTACTGGAGATTAGAAGAGGAAATTCTGCCTTGCATGTAATTATAACTCATAACTAATGGCACAGAAATACACAAAGCAGAACAACATACTCAATTCTATAGTTCGTGTTGTGATGGAGCACCTTAATTCATCTAATCCCAACTTATGTCATATTATATATTATTATCTTACACATGGATTTATACGATAATAACATGCCCAATTACCGAAACTATGTCAATGGCAACATATGTAGTCTTGTATGTTATACGCACACTACGAGCACAGTCAAATAATCACATCAATGAAATGATTGTGCCAAAAACCACACAAAAAAAAATACGAAGTATATATATATATATATATATATATATATATGATCGAACTGTATATATATATATACAGTTCGATCAATAAAAAAACGAGATAAATATTTGCAATCTATTTAGTTCAAACGTGAAAATATATTCGAAAAAATAAATGTGATTTCTTTATACAAAGTGACAAGATTTGGGCCCTACATATCTTAAAAGGGAATTTGTGATTTTCTTTGCTAAAAAAACTGTTCATTCGGAAATCTTCAAATTCTCAAATTTCCGCTTGCTTCTCAAGTGATATAATTTATTCAAGCTTACCATAAATTAAACAGAATATTTTTAAGCTCATTATAATGTTGTTCATTTGTAACATTTGTATTTGATGTAAAGCACTGATTAAAGTGCCACACGTTGAAAACAAAGCTAGCAGCCTTGATCAGTAATAATAAATAATTAATTTCGTTTACTGTGATGGGTCACGTCAATCATTGGGTATTCACTCATTAGATTGATTGATATAGATAACTATTTGCCATAAAAAGTTAGATTAGTAATGTCTGTCATAAAGTCAAATAACTTACCTCCTTAAATTAAGTTAAACAAATTCCTTGTTGTCAGTCTAAGACATTAAAAAAATATAACAAAGAGTAATTTCACACAAATGTCACTCAATTTCTCACAAACTTTGAACCAATAATTCAGTGCCTAATAGAAAAAGTTTTTAATGCTCCCCATGAGATGTAAAACCTTAAAATTACTTGAATTTGCTTGGAACGCGCGAGGGATATTCGTAAGAGATGCGCACTTTCCGATGGCAGCTGTAAGCGTCCTGCCTGCATTCGTGTACGATGAATACTGCTCAATCTGATATTTCAGAAAAGTTCTTAGTCATGCGCGAAATTTCAGTTCCATTTTCATGGAATTCAAACGAAAAAAAAAATCATTTAACACTACTCAAAGATACATTAACTAATGAAAACTTAAGCTTATTATTATACAATCATTACTCTTAGTTGTTAACTGAAACATTTTGAGAAGTAAAAAGTTGAAACTAGGATAAAGATTAATTGTGCTCCAACGCTCCAATATCGTATAATGAAATAATTAAACTTTGGAGAGTTCATGTTAAAAGAGGACATATGCTGATTATTGTTTATAAACATACGCATTATGAAAAAAGATAGCGCTAATAAATGTACAGTAAGACGAAAATCTTACACGCATTTTCTTAATAAAAACAAACTTGAATGGCATTTTCTGTTGTTTTAAAAGAAACACAATAAAATAAGAAATTTGGGTTATTTACAAAAATAAAACACACTAGTGTTGTTTTGTAGGACATTTCACATTAGAATAAACTACGTGCATTGTTTCCGAAAATAGAAACAGAAGTGGTATTTTACTCTAGTGTTTTTTTTTTGTATTTGTAGACAATCTTCGTCTTAAAAATATTTTTATAAAATATACCGATTAAAAAGTCGCAAAAGAAAGTGTAGTGACTCACATTAAATTTGTAAATAAAAAAATTGTAAGAAAAAAGCACCTCTATCCCAAGTTATACAATTGTTTGAAGAGAGAATAATAGAAATTGCTCGAGTGTATAGAACAAACTACTGTAAATGCAAAAAAATATTATTTCAACAGTTTCGTGAGACTATAGAAGGTAGTCCGTCCTATAATAACAGCTTCAGTACTTTGGTTGTACAAATACAAACTCAGAGTGTTTCTTTGTTTGCAAAAAAAGGTCACCCGGTGGCCAAAAACGTATTTCATTCAGTTATTTATTAATGATTATGTAATTTTATAATATGCACCTAAAATGGTATCTAAATTGTCTGTTTAAAATATAATAATAGTTATTTTTTGTCAATGAAATCTGTTTTGAATCCTTTTGTTCAAATCTTCAAATAGGAACTATTTATTTAACTGCATAATAAATACATTTATTATTATTTTTTTATGTAAATTGATTTGTGAAATAACAAAACTTTTAGTGAAACTCGCGCATGTAAGACATGTTACAAATTGAAATTGACGAATACATTAGTTTAAATTTTAAAAAAGATACACAAAATTCTATAAAATAGCAGGCACACTATCATATATACAAACACGGATTTTTTCATTTTTTAATCTAGTTGATTCTTATTATCTAAAAATCAATTTAAAAAATCAACAATAAAAAAATCAAAGATATTCACAAGCTTTCAATAACGGTCGTGATTTTCACCAGGGAATGTAAATAAGAAACAACTAGCTTAAAAAAGTTCATGTTTTTATACATGACTGTGTGCCTACCTTATAAGTTTTTTTAATTGAAATAATTGTAAGCCAAATTTCATGTATCTAATGTCACAAAAGACTATTACATATTATGGAAATGATATGTGAATATGCATATAAAAACTGAATGAAACCAAAGGAATACGAAACAAAATTAAATAAAATTAGTAAAACACCCTACACCGACGCAGTAGCATATAGAAATACGAAAACCTAAAATATACCTGCGACACTTCGACCACACGAAAACAAACAATAAACATTAATGTGTCTTTTGCAACAATTATCTTTTTTAATGCTAACCGTAAGGTGCCGTACATTTTCTTTCATATTTTCAATTGAAATATTTGAATGTTTTGCGTTGCCAATCAAAAACTTACTCCATTTCAAAGACATTGAGTATGAAATATACTTTGTTTAATTTTAATTTTTTTTTATCCTCGTTGTATTTTTCGGTTGCAGGTTTAGTAGCTGTTCTGAGAATGAGTTTCGCGAGAAGCTTTTATGTCTTTAAATTTGGATTCTAAAGTTTCCTCAGATAATAAACCTAACAGCAAGCAATAGTTTATAAAATTACAGAACATTTGTATATAAATTTTCCATTTATTTCTGGAATTTCGCAAAAAATCTTCTCGCAGCGTCTCGCCATTTGTCGTTCCGCTACCCTCATTTTGAATTACTTCTAGATTTTCTTCTTTCGTTGTTAAAACAGTGCTCGATTTCCTTTACGGACCTGACACTTTTTGCCTGTCAGACATGTACAAAATACAATCGAAGAAACGTATTCAAACGTTAGGATACTCCGAAATCCAAATTAGTCATATTGTATGCAAGTTGTTTAATCATATTTAGATTGTTCATATCTTTTGATGTCACTCAACATAAGAGGCATTTCAAAGCTGATTTAGTGGAAGTAATAAGTAAATTACACATTTTCCCGTAAATCACTGTTAGTCTTAGCTGGTGATACACAAGTAAGTCTTCATTATTTGCTAATTTTATTTTTGACGACTGAAGATTTTTGGTTTGTTCCTCAATCCTATCAACTTGCACCTTTACAAATTCAACAGATTGGTTGAAGCTGTACACGGATTATACAAAATTATTTTCTCATTTACTATATTATCAATGTGATACATCCTTAACACTAAGGCTACATAAAGGAATCCGTCACTTTTTGGTTCCTACCTAAAAAAGTTTTTCCATTTCTTTATTCTATATGCTTTTTGGCTAATTTAAGTCGCAAAAGTTAATAACTGCGGAGAAAATTATTCTCAAAGGCGCTTAGTTTTTTGTACTGTGAACGCTTACTACTATTTTAAAAATCAATTGAGAGAAGACCCTGAGAAATTGAAGTTTGTTAATTTTCACATACTTTTATTACCTTTTCGTCAAACCAAGTTTTATATTAAGTTGAAAATCTTCATGTCGTTGCAAATTGTCATTCTAAAAGTTCTCGCCTAGTCGCCATTACGTATACCTAGACAGAAAAATTTAAATATGTTAAAAAGGGGGAAAAGTAGACATATTTAACTTTATTTTGATATAACACAACAGGATATTGCGAGAGTAGTTTTCAAAATAAATATCGTGAAAATATAGAAAAGAAATTATTACTAGCAGTTATTGGCAAGTTAAGGGGTGCAGCGTTAAATTGGTTCCATTCGCGACCAGAGCATGTGAATTTAACGTTAAACGGACTAAAAGTTAAAGCAACGAACATCTTTAAAGTAAGTTTGTGAGTTTGAAATTTGATGCGCAAAGGGGGAGAGAATCGAGAAATTTTCTCAATATGTCTAGACAAAGTTTTGTTAGGTAATAAAATTGGACTGTGTGAACATCAATTAATTGCTGATATCATAGACGACATTACGGATTATCAAATTCAACTAGTGGCCAAAATGCGAAATTTTTCATCATTAAACGAATTTTTGTGTAAGATGAATGAAATAAGTTTATGCGAAAAACTAGTGAAAACAACCATAATTAGTACCAGAAATACTAGTGCGCCTGTTCAGAATGTTCAAAATAGCGGTCGACGTGTTTTATCTGGGACATCTCCGAGATGTTACAATTGCAACCAAGCCGACCATATTGCGAGAACCTGTCCGAAACCAAAGCGCGAATGAGGAAATTGTTATACTGTGGTTCTTAGAAGCATATGAAAAGAGATTGTCCACGGAGAATGGCAGATTCGACTTCCCTAGCGATAGAAAGAGAGAAGAAAAAAACGTAGGCGAGTATTAAGTCCAGGTAAATTTATGTAACGGTGAAGAGAAAACAAAATTGAGTTGTATCATTGACACAAGCAGTCCTATCAGTTTAATTAAGGAAAAGTTTGTAAAATCTTATGTTGTAACTGGTGAATGTCATAAGAATTATTTTCGAATTAATGTCGCGAAATTGTCAATTTTAGGGACATTAGATACCAAGTTCCTTTTAGGCAATACTGAATTAAATGTAAAATTTCACATAGTGCCAGAGTCGACCATGTCAATGGCTTGAATTTTGGGGCGCGACTTTTTAACCAGCTTGGTGTATCATTATAAATAAGTGATAGTTTGGAGGAGCGTCATAAGTATTTAGCTCAAAAATGTTATCGTGATGATTCTGTATCTGCGATTAGATCTTTAGAGCCTGTGCTTGGATTTGCGGGAATTGAATAAAATTGCCATTAAAGATCGGTATCCGTTACCGCGAATTGACGACCATTTGGACGAATTAAGAAACAAGAACTATTTTTCTAAATTAGACTTAAAAAAATGCTTTTCATCACAAAAGGGTAGATGAAAATAGTCAAAAATAATTATCCTTCAGGTTAATTTGAATTTACGCGAACTCCGTTTGGGTTTTGCAACAGCCCAGCAGTTTTTCGAGATTTGTGGACATGGTTTTTAGGGACCTAATTTATAGAGAATAATAGCGAAAATGGTATTAATTTATATTGACGACATTTTGATAGCGATAGAGACAATCTCAGAAGATATAAATTATTGAAACGCGGTTACGGTTTGTAAATAATTTTTCGGTAAAAGCAAAAGTATTGTTACGTTCGTGGGGAAGATAAAACAATTTATTTAATTAAAATTTATATTAAAAAACTATTTACACGAATAACTATTTACACTTACTAAACTAAATAAAAATGTCTACTATTTATAATAAACACAACGCTGTGAATATTTATAAGGCGCGCCACTGGTAGCGTTCCGATCTCACATCGGCTAACTCTATGCGTCTCTCCGGCTGACTAACTGCCGCCACGGTTTGCTGTGATGTTGAGCAAAGGTTCTCGTAAATTCGCAATCTAGAATTTCTAGATTTTCGATTTGTTTCCATTGCGTTCCGTTCACCGGATGTAGGCAGTGTCTTCGGGAGCATCCTCCGTCGCAAGTGGCCTTCAGCCAACCCCGGCAGTCCTCTACACTTCCCAGAGAAGAGGGCTGGTGACGGTACTCACAAGGCTCCCCTTTCAGACATCCCCTCGTGTGAAAGAAATAGCAGTCTACCGTCCTCCTGGGTGTCACGGGCTGCCTTAAATCCGGAACGCAAACTAGGATCTTTATCTTTTCGTCCTTGAAAATCGTCTTGATCATGCTTCGGACGATTCGCCAATCCAAACGGTCCAATCCACATCCCAGTCTTCGAATGGCCAGGAAATTCTCGCCATCCTCGAGAAGAGCGTTTTTGAGGTCTTTGAGGGCCCACCACGTGTCTTCATAACTTGGTTTCTCAAAGAACCTGTTCTTCGTTATCAGATGTAAGATCTTCACGCTCTTGCCTGATTACACGCCCTGGCTGTTCCTTTCACTGGTGTGGCCTCCCAAATATTCGGCGGAACTCCGCAGCAATCCTTCGACCCATTTTCAGATCTTTGGACACACAGTGGTCAAGTACATACTTGGCCGGTACTTCGAACAGGTCACCACGTTTTTCCTCAGTGACACCGTTGTGAAACTTCTTCCCACTGACTGCCTCCTTTAGAAATTCCTGAAGGAAGACGATGTCTTTTCCTGCTGCCACAACAGCTACCCTTCCTTCATCGTCGTCGCTGTCCCCGCGATAGGCTCTTGACGTCTTCACAATGCGATACAAGACGTCATTAATTCCCTTCAGGATCTTATAGGCCCCTTCCCACTGAGTTTGCAGCTGGGGTGAGTAGCCTTTCTTCTTTTGGAGATTGTAGAGCCAAACTAGATTACCTTCTTGGAATCCTTTGCTGTTGGCTTTGACATCGTATCGGGTCTTCATCCTCTCCGTGACCATATCCAGGTTTTGTCTGGCGAAGTTATGTACTTCATTCAGCCTAGCGGTTAACTCTTTTACATAACCTATGTCTGCTTCTTCTTGTTTAGGAGAACTTCATCCTCGTTGGGGCACTTTTGTGCTCTCGTAGCTGGAGGGTCGATACGCCATCATGAACAGGTCAAAATACAGCTCCCAGTCTCGTTGATTGGTGGAGACCTTCTTCGCCAAGTGCATAGTAATAGTCCTGTTCATCCTCTCGACCATGCCATCAAATTGAGGATGTAAAGGTGTTGTCCTCGTTTTGTTTATACCCAGGCGTTCGCAAAGACTTTTCATCAGTGTAGACTCGAAGTTCCTTCTCTGACCAGAATGAAGCTCCATTGGTACTCCGTATCGGCATATCCAGTTTTTGCAAGAGCATCGGCAACTGTCGCACCTTCTTGATTCGGAAGAGCGAATGCTTCTGGCCATTTGGTGAAATAGTCGATTACCACCAAGGTGTATTTGTTGCCTTGACCGCTTTCTGGAAACGGCCCGGCTATATCCATAGCGATTCGCTCGAAGGGGCTTCCCACATTGTACTTCCTCATGGGGGCACTTGGTGCTCTCGAGGGTCCATTTACTCCGGCGCACGTCTCGCATTTTCTAAACCAGCTATTGACGTCGTCCTTCCAGTTCATCCAATAGTAGTGTTCCCTCAACTTGTCCAAGGTCTTAACACCTAGATGACCTCCAGTAGTCTCGTCATGAAGCTCCCTCGTGACCTCACTTCGCCTAGTCTTCGGAACCATCAAATGTTTAGTTCTTCATACTCCTGGGCATATCAGATATTTCAGCCCATTCGGGTCGCCTCCCATCAAGTTTCCATTGGTAAATCCAATCTCTTGATCAATCCTCTGGTCTTTGTCAAAACCCTCCATATACAGTACGGTCAGCCGCAGTTCCACTTGTACCAGCTGCAAGACTTCTTTCTCCTCGACTGTTTGGCAGTGCTTACAGTCATCAGGACATAGTCTTCTCGAAAGAGCATCAGCATTTCGATGAGAGGCACCACGACGATGTTCAGCCTTGAAATCGTACTCTGGCAAGCGCTCTATCCAGCGAGCCACTTGACCCTCAGGCTGCTTGAAATTCATCAACATGTCAGGGCTGCATGGTCAGTACGGAGGAGGAACGGTCTTCCATAGACGTATTTGTGGAAGTGCTCTATTGTCTTAACTACTGCCAAAAGTTCCCTCCTGGTCACGCAGTAGTT
>JAUIMW010001591.1:0-12193 GCA_033557785.1 Enochrus cinctus
AAAGGATGCGAGAGAGGTTCTTTGGGATGCAAACAGCAACTTACCATCGACGCTGTGGTTCTCAAGCAGGTGCAAAGAAAGAAACGCAATCTTCACGTCTGCTACATAGATTACGCGAAGGCCTTCGATTCGGTACCCCGTGACTGGGAATCTACAAGATTGACCCAAAGATAAGACAAAGCTTATAACATCTCATGGTATCATAGAAGACCAGCTTATGGATGAACGGCCAGGACGTAGGAGAAATCAACATAAAAAAGAGAATTTTCCAGGGAGTCGACCCTCCTTAACCGAACGTGATGCGGCTTCAAGTGGAGAACTAAGTTGGAGCTAAGCAAGGATCTGTGGTAGACGTTTAAGTGATGCTTGTTCCAATGAAGAAGGAGGATATACGAGACTCTGTAGTGGAAGTATATTTTACATTTATAATGGAAGATTTGTCAATAATACTAGTACTGGCGAACACATAGTGAAGATGAAGGTGTGCATATAATTGAAATAATGTTTTCAATATTCACTTATTGTATAGCCGGAATAACAGCGAAAAATGTTGACATGCAGGATATAAAAACTGAAGAAGTGGACATATCTGCATCAATTGCCTGCTAAAATATTACATCAACTCCAAGAAAAAAAAAACAAACAAGGAAAAGTAGCTATTCATTTTGAGGGTAATGGTGGAGAAGTGACTACTTGGAGAAAAAATGCAAGAGAGGAAAATAAAAAATCTTTTGAAAGACCCTTTTTGTTTCTCATCAAGTGAAAATTATGAAGAAGGGTCCACAGAAAAGCTAGATCAGTGTTGTGGATTAGTCGACTATGGTGATGGCTACAAACAGTTCAAGTTTGCAGATCATGCAAATGTTTTTACGGTGAGAAGACTTCATTCCCAGTGAAGGTTTTACTTTTGTTCTGGAACTGTTGTGGCCACCATCTGTAAGGGTTGGTATAAAGAAAGTGATGGATATATTTACTTTTATATAACTTTTCTCTTCAAGTTTTATTATTAAAGCTTTATATCTATTTTACAAAAATTAATAATACTCCACAGAAGTAGCAGAGATAGCAGACTTTCTTTTGTTCTTGAACGAATCATTTGATGGCCTGAATAGCTTGTTTATGAACAAACAGAAGAAGAAAGCGAAGAAATTATGAAGAAGAAGATGATGAGGAAGAAGTATTGCTAAACAAATGTGGTGAGCAGAAAATCAAGTCACATGGAATTTTGGAATGATGTTTCGCTGCTCGCCTTTTTAACTTTCTAGTTAATCTTTTTTAAAAAAATTTTCATATTGCATTTCTTATTAAATCAATTTGACTACATGCATTAATCTTTTTGATAATTCCTCTGATTTTCTTAGCTTCGTATACATCACTTTGTTAAGTATCCAACTGTTCATACTCGCAGCTTCGCTGCTCGCCGCCTCGGGATTCGCTTCGCGAATCCCTCGCCTTTTTTAACATTCTCACTAATTTTTTACGTTCCTTAAACTCTCTCAGTTTCTGAAAATGACTACTATTTTTTTAATTTTCTAATTAATTTTTTGACACGTTTAGTTCTATAATAAAGTAGAACATCTTTAGTTCTATAAAACAGCAGATTGTCTCTTTAATATCCAGCTGTTAACGCTCGCAGCTTCGCTGCTCGCCGCCTCGGGATTCGCTTCGCGAATCCCTCGCTTTTTTTAACATTCTCGCTAATTTTTTACGTTCCTTAAACTCAGTTTCTGAAAATGACTCTACTACTATCTACTAAAAAATAGTAGTCATTTTCAGAAACAGAGATAGTTTAAGCAACTTAAAAACATTACCAAGAATGTTAAAAAAGTGAGGGATTCGCGAAGCGAATCCCGTGGCGGCAAGCAGCGAAGCTGCGATCGTCAATAGTTTGATATTAATGGGACAATCTACTATTTTATAGAATTTAAAATGTAAATTTTCAGTTATTTGCAGAAACTGAAAGTGTTAAAGCAACTTAAAAAGATTAGCGAGAATGTTAAAAAAAGCGAGGCGAAGCTGCGAGCGTCAACAGTTGGATATTAAAGGGACAATCTGCTTTTTTATAGAACTAAAAATATTTTAAAATAAGAAATAATATACTTTATCAAAGAACTAAACATTTCAAAAACAGTGTAAAGAGATTAATTAGAAAATTTAAAAAAGCGAGCAGCGAAGTTCAACAGCTACTTTTCGAAGCGGCGAAGCTGCGAGCCTCTATAGCTAAATAGTAGAGTGAGTAGCGAAACTGCGAGCTTCCACAGTTTGTATTTAAGAGGCAATTAGGTGCCTAGTTTGCTTTAGGTACGTTACTTTAAAATTAAGCTTTTCTTCTATTTGTCCACTTATAGTTTTCATGTAACTCTGCAACTGAATTTCTACATTTTTACTCCTTTAAATATTATAGAAACTGAAAGAGTTAAAATAACTTAAAAAAAATTAGTCAGGATGTTAAAAAAAGCGAGGGATTCGCGAAGCGAATCCCGAGGCGGCGAGCAGCGAAGCTGCGAGGGTCAACAGCTGGATATTAAAGGGACAATCTGCTATTTTATAGAACTAAAAATGTAAATTTTCCGTCATTGTCAAATACTGAAAGAGTTTAAGGAACTTGAATTAGATTAGTCAGTTTGTTAAAAAAAAGCGAGGGATTCGCGAAGCGAATCCCGAGGCAGCGAGCAGCGAAGCTGCGAGCGTCAACAGCTAGATATTAACGGGACAATCTGCTATTTATAGAACTAAAAATGTTTAAAAAAAAACAGGTCAAAAATTCACGAGAAGGTTAAGCAACCGGTGGGTATATAAGACACAATCTACTTTATTATAGAACATGTAAAAAGATTAATTAGAAAATTTAAGAAATAGTGGAGTCATTTTTAGAAACTGGAAGGGTTTAAACAACTTGAAAAGATTAATGAGAAGATTTGAAAAGGCGAGGGATTCGCGAAGCGAATCCCGAGACGGCGAGCAGCGAAGCTGCGAGTGTTAACAGCTGGATATTAAAGGGACAAAAACTGAGAGAGTTCAAGCAACTTAAAAAGATTAGCGAGAATGTTAGATAAGGCGAGGGATTCGCGAAGCGAATCCCGCGGCGGTGAGCAGCGAAGCGAACTAAAAATGTAAAAAAAAACAGGTCAAAAATGAACAAGAAGGTTAAATAATTGGTGGGTATATGATACAATCTACTTTATTATAGAACTAAACGAGTCAAAAAACGTGTAAAAAGATTAATTGGAAAATTAAAAAAAATAGTAGAGTCATCTTCAGAAACTGAGAGAGTTAAAGCAGCTTAAAAAGAATCCCGAGGCGGTAAGCAGCGAAGCTGTATTTAAAAGGCAATCTACTCTCTAATAGAATTGCTGCACATTTTCTATTAAATCATTCATGTAACTCTGGAATAGAAACGTGTATTCTAAAATTATATTTAGGTTTATGGAGTACCTTCATATTTTATTAAATTAAAAAAAATTTATTTAGCTTATTAAATTGTTTTGTAAAGTATAACGAGTTAACACTTTTATGTTATCGTTAGATTTTCTACAATGACTCAAATAAGTTTTTAAGCATTTATCATCAAAATGTCTTAGAACCAAAATAGACAACGTATACGATTCTATTGTTTTTTTTTAAATTATGACATTATTTCATTTACTGAGACTTGGTTTGATGATGGAACATATAGCTTGCGGCGACAAGAATTTTTATGCATGTTTGCATTTTTCTATATACATTTTTTTATTTATTTATATTTCTTTCATATTTTATTCAAATAAATTTCTATACATAAAAGTCTATTTAATAGCGATTGCTTCTTTTTTGTCATTTTAAATATTTTTGAACAAATCATGAAAAATAACGAGACAAAATTAATAATTAAAATAACATTTACATAACTTTTTTTTAGATACTAACGTCGATTTATTTTCAGTTTATTTTGTTTAAAATAATGGTAAGTATAAAGAATAATCTTCAACATCTGCTGCTAACTGCTCAATTACTGGAATTTTAATTATTAATGAGTTATTTTTTTAGATGGGACAAAAGCAGTCTTCGCATATTGAGTAAGTAATTGATACAAAAAAAACCAAGGGACATCTTAAAACAGTCAATAAATACAAAAACTTGAATATAGATGAACCTATTGATAAGCTGGAAACCTTTAATAATTATTATATTAACATTTGTGACGAGCTTTTCCTCGTAAATGAATCAAAATACATGAGATAAATAAGAAATTGCAACTGAATAAAATAAATCAACATAATTAAATACTTGAGAGTTTATAAATTATATAATAATCTATCGAAGTTTAAAAAATATTAAAAGTAGTAATAATTTTAAAAAACAATCACTAGATTAAATAAAATATTACTTAGAAATCAATAATGTTTGCGAACAACCTACAGATTAATTTTCATTTTTTTTCTGTGTGGGAGATATTCAAATTTCAGTAATAGAATGCATTTCTATTTATACGTTCTTTCAAGCATTAAAGTTATTTTTTGTTTGTTGTGTTAGAATACCTTTGATAAAATAAATTATAACTAGAAAATAATATGGTTTAGATTAGAGTTTTTATGAAATATTATTATATAATTTATATTTTCATATTTTATAGTGATGACTTTATCGAAAATACTTTCAACGTCTGCTGCTAACTGCTCAATTGCTTGAATTTTAATATTAATTCTACATATTTATGATTTGTTACAAAAAAAATACATTCAACAGACATCTTAAAACATTCAATTAAATACAATGACTTGAATATAGACAGTCCTAGTGATAAGGTGGAAACCTTTAATAAATATTACATTAATATTTGTGACGAATTTTTCCTCATAAATGAATTAAAATACATAAGATTCACTCTGTCGCCACTCATGAATGATAGAATTGCATTCAAATAGAAGTCAATAAAATGACATGTTCACGCAGAGTACTTACAAAATAAATTTAAATATGTTACATAAATTCTATATTATGTGCTTGTTGAGTCTCGAGGTACTACAGTAGTTAATTCATAAATTACCAATAATTGTAACATATAGAAGTACTAATTTTTATGCTGTTATTTGTACAAATTATTGAAATAAAATTGAGAAAATAACTGTAATATCACAATGAATTAAATCCCTATCGCTCACTACACACAGAAAAAAATTGTATATTTATTTCATAGATAAATAACTCCCTTTCTTAACTCCATCTGATCTATTTTATTAAATTGAATTTTTATACATAAAAGCATCTAAATCCATATTGTCTTCCATTAAATATATTATTTAATTCAAGAAGCTCTATCATTCTATCTTTTAGACATCTTTAAAAAACACTTTTTTTTAAATATATCAATATTATAAATACTGAAGGCTGTACTATAAGCGTTTTTGCAGTTATTACATCTTTCTCGACTGCTCCATCACTTTTTATTATAATTTCATTTGCAGTTACACAGTGCATTTCTATTTATATATTCTTTGGAGCATTGCAGTTTTTCTTTAATTTGTTGAGTTCCAGATTATCTTTGATAAAATAAATTACAGAATGTTAAACATAATTATTTAAATTATAATTACAAAATAGTTTCAGATAAGAATTATTAAAGAAAATAAATCAGAGTAGCAGCAAGTCACATTATTTTTTACTTTTTTTTACTCATTGAAAACTAATGTTAAATTTCATGTAAAAAATTGTATTTATTTTAGATTATGTTAATATGTAACAAATTTAGATTTTTTTTTTGGTAAAATTACAAAGGACATTCACTAATTATAATGTACGTTACTCTAAAACTAAGCCTTTACTTTATTTGTCCACTTTTAGCTTTCATGTAACTTTGCAATAGAATTTCTACATATTTATTCCTTTTGGACATCTTACTCACTTCTAACATATTTTATGGCTTATTTGAATCTATTACATATGTTTTTTTTGTGTAATGTTGAACATTCAATTCGATTCGTTGCTTATTTTTATGTCCTTTGATAATTGAATTCAAACCCATTTTATTGTACAATTATTTGTTTTGTGCTTTAAAACTTCATTGGTAGTCTTTAGAAATTGTAGTCACCTGAAGAAAAAATAAAAATTTATTTTTTATTAAATAATTTATATGACCCCTTCAGAGAATTTCATTTTTAATTTGTTCTAGAAATTCTAATTATCAGAGAATCTAAAGAATCTTACTTTATTTTTTGACAGTTTTTATTTGGTTTATCACATTGTTTTCTTTTATATTTTTCTTGTACATGAATTCATATTTTTTAAATAGTAGCTCAGAATACTACCCAAAATTAACACTGAATGAATACCAATACCTGCGTTGGCGATGTTCATGGTACATCTTAATTTTTATGTGCAGTTATGACAGTCCTGGTACCTTGAATGTATTTAAGTTGAAGTCTTCTCTTTGTACATGTATCAGTAAATGAAAATAAGTTTATTCATAACAAAAATGATGATGAATTATCTAGAGATTTACAAAATTTTATTATTTTATTATATAATATTATTATATTTGTATTTTTTTTTTCATATTTTGTTCTTTGTTATTTGTATGTTTTTATGTATGTATAGATGTCTCATAATTCTATATTTCTTTAAAAGTAGATCAACTTTTTTATTTTAAAAATGTTTGTAGAAATTGTGAAAAATAGGTAATTTTTTTAGATACTGGCTTCGATTCAGCATTAATATTTATATTTTTTGATAATTGAATTCAAACTTATTACTGTTTCAGATAAGAATTATTGCATTTATTTTTTTTCTGTGTGGAGATATTCAAACTTTAGTAAGTAATATAATTATAATAAGTAATAGATTAAAAAAAATTCATATTTTATTTTATTAAATTTCTATACATAAAAGTCTATTTGATAGAGATTGCTTCTTTTTTGTTATTTTTATTGTTTTTTAAGTAAGTAAAAAAAACATCTGCTGCAAACTGCTCAATTATTGGAATTTTAATTATAATTGAAGATATTCTGATACATCTTTAGAATGTAAGTGATGATGAGATTAGACGTTTAATTTCATTGTTTCCAAATGTAAGTGTTACATGATTTTTTACAATAATTTTCAGGATCTGAGTTATTTTTTTAGATGGGACAAAAGAAGCTTATTTGAATCTAATACATTGTTTTTTTTTGTACTCCTAATGTTATTACAATATTATAATTTCCGACATTGTTTTTGGTGGTTGAAACGTACATTCTAAAATTATATTTAGATTTATAGAATGTATTGAAATTAAAACATTTTTTGTGTTTGTTCTGAGCATGATAGTGATATTATTTTATTTGCTATTGACAGATCTTTTAATATGTTCGTACAAAAGTATATAAAAGAAATTAAACACTTCTTATTTGTATGTTGTTTTAATTATTGAATTTAATTTATTACTTATTTTTATGTCCGTTGATAATATAGTTTTTGTTGTTTACAAATGTATATAATTTTTCATTTCTTAACCAAGTTTTTGAAATTATAATTTTTTTTGTAAATTAAAAAAAAATATATATCATAAGAAGTTAAAAGTATTTCCAAATTGTATATTCATATATGTGGCGACAAACAGATTTTAACACACCAAATTTGTTTACATCAATATTATCATGGATCACCATCATTGATTTTATCATTGACCACTTAGTCCACATAGATTTAGGACTCATAATTCAGACCGCAAAAAAACATAAATTAATAAATTGATTTATAAAAAATCAATGAGAATAACATTAATTTTCTATAGATTTTGTACTTTTTTTTCATATTTTATTGAATTGAATTTCTATATGTAAAAGTAAATCTAAATCCATATTGTCTTCCATTAATTATATTTCAAAAAACTCCATCATTCTATCTTTTAGGCATTTTTCACAAATTTTAGTTATGCTGTTAAGTAGTGAAATAGGTCTGTAGTTATCTACTATATTAGCTGGCCCTTTTTATGAATTGGTATGACAACACTCTCTTGAAATGTATCAGGGATTGTTCCCATTTTAAAAGATACTGAAGACTGTACTATATAAGGCTGTATTATTTTAAGCGTTTTTGCAGTTATTACATCTTTCTCGACTGCTTTTTATAGAGTTTATCTTTATTATAATTTCATTTGTAGATATACAGTGCATTTCAGTTTATATGTTCTTTGAAGCATTGAAGTTCTTTTTTATTTTGATTTTGATTATCTATATAATTATTTAAATTATGATTATAAAAAAATATGGCTTAGATTAGAGTTTTCATTCAGTTTTTTTAGATACTAGTTTCGATTCAGTGTTAATTTTTATGTCTTTTGAAAATTGAATTCAAACCTATTACTGTTTCAGGTAAAAATTATTGAGAGCCCAAGAATAGTGTCTTCACTATTTGATGAAGTAAGTTTTGCACATTTTGTGTACTTTTTCAAATTAAATTGTATATTTTTTCATCGTCAATAGCTTAATAAATGAATGACAGTATTATTTCAAATTTAGATTGTTACTTCAAGATCACTGTTATTTTAAATATTTTGCTAATCTCTTCAGAGCTCTATAGAGAATCTTCTTCTCTATTATTTGTAAGTTTTTAATTGTTGTATATAACTTATTATTTCTTAAATAATTTTACAATTTTAAATTTATTTAACTTAATGTTAAATAATTTCAGTAGTTTTTACAATCTCTTTACAGCTCTTTAGAGAATCTTATTTTATATTCCTTTTTGGTTGTTCAAACGTGCAATCTAAAATTATATTAAGAAAATAAATTAGGACAGAAGTAAACCATATTATAAGTTTTTTATTTTAATTTTTTTTAATAATGAAAATATTATTTACGTAGCATTTTTTTTATTTTTCTCGAAAAAATATAACGTTTCATTTCTAGAGTTCTTTAGAAAAAATGTTAACTCTCTTTTATCTAGAAATTTAAAATTTTTTACAGCTGTGTGTCAATTAACAAAATAATAATAATAATTAATATTTTTTCAGTCTGGCTTCCTTCTTCTCTTTGTACATGTATCAATGAATAAAGATATGTCCATTTATAACCTTTGATTATTTAGTTTATTGTTGTTTATATTCAATATAAAAGTTCACCATTTAGGAATGATGGAATTGCATTTCTAATCTCTTCAAAACTACTTAGAGAATTATTATTTTATGTTGTTTTTTATTGTTGAAACGTACATTCATATTTTATTGAATTAAAAACATTTTTTGTATTTTCTTGTAAATAAAATTAAGTATTTTTTTGACAATTTTTATTTATTTGTTTCTCTGTATTTTTCTTGTCTCAGGTATTTTATTTTTTATTTATATTTTTACTTTTTTGCTCTGTCGAAATTTGAAAAGAAGTTTTTAAAAACTGGGCAAAATAATAACTGGAAACAGTTTAATTTATTTTCTAAAGTGTTAACTCTGTATTAAATACATAAGATGTCAACTGCATTTCTAAATTTTTTACATTTTTGATAGTATATTCTTCGATTGTGGATCTATTAGTTAGAATTTTTTCATTTTTACAGTTGTGTGTCTATACTTGAAATAATACTTCTATTTTATTTAGTTAGAATTTTTACAGCTGTGTGTCAAGTTTTAATGTTGTTATGTTTTGTTTCTTATTTATTTATGAAAGTGAAACTATTTTTCAAATTTATGAAACATTTTGATGTTCCTCAATATAGTACAAAAGAAAATAATTTTAGCTGTAAAAATGTGACTACTATAATAAATTGAAAGAGAATTTAAATATCTATATTTCATATTTTATTAAATTTTTTATAAATAAAATTAAGTACTTTTTTGATAATATAAAGTGTTTTCTAGAAAGAAAAAATGGTAATATTTCTACCAACATTTTGTCCTGATTTGAGGAGGAATGTCTTGCTCTGCAGTTACAATTTCATGTCTATTTTTTAGTCTCAAAATGAGTATATATAAATGAATAAAGTTCTGTTTATTCATAAGAAAAAATCAGCACCAAACTCTTTCTTTGAAGCACTGAAGTTCTTTTTTGTTTGTTGATTATATTTCATAAAATAAATTAAAGATAAATCTATATATTTTGTGTTTTTATTTTATTTTATTTATTTTTTTCATATTTTATTATATTACTAATTACTTCTTCTTTGTTATTTGTATGTTGTTTTTTTTTAAGATTCTTTGATGAGAAATCATGAAAAATTAAGAGACAAAATTAATAAATTTTGAGAATCTGGAACAATTTTAAGAAGAGACAAGAGAAGTCAACAGATATTGTATAAATAAATGATAGAAAAAAAGTAAACATTCAACAGAATCTCTTTAGAACTCTTTAGAAAATTATTATTTTAGGTTTATGAGGTGCGTTCATATTTTATTGAATAAAAAAACATTTTTTTGTATTTTCTTGCAAATAAAATTAAGTACTTTTTTTGCAATTTTTATTTAGTTTTGTAAATTGTTTCTTTCTATTTTTTTTCGTAGGTATTTTATTTTGTTTTTAATTGTATTTTTATATTTTTGATAGGTTTTTATTTGTATTAGTTCAATTTATTTTCTAAAATGTTAACTCTGTGTTAAATGTATAAGATGTTAACAGTATTTTCAAATTTATATCATTTTTGATGAAATATTCTTTGATTAGAATTTTTACAGCTGTGTGTCTTGATTAGTAAAAAATATTTCTATTTTTAGTAAATAACAGTTATGAAGGCTTTAACTCCCTCTCTTAACTCCATTTAATATATTTTATTTGTTGTATATTTTAAGTGGCTAGAAACAGATTTAAGACTTATAATAGGTTTGTAGTTATCTACTATATTAGCTGGTACTTTTTTATAAATTGATATCACAATTCTCTCTTTAAATATAACAAGGACTTTGCCCTGTACTTTATTTTAAACGTTTTTGCAGTTATTACATCCTTCCCAGTTGCTCCATCACTTTTTAGAGAGTCTATTTTTATTATAATTTAATTTGTAGTTACCTGGCGAAAGAACAGAACTTTGATATTGTGTTATATTTTGCTTCAATTATATATTTTTTAATTACTATATAATAAATAATGTTTTCACTATTTGATGAAGAAAGTATTTTTTTGATTAAATATATTTAACTAATTTTTAAAAAAATGGCATTTTATGCTGGGGTCTAAAGAATTACATTTCAATTTTATTTTTAACTGATTTATTTATGAAAATGACACTATTTTTTATTTCATATTTTATTAAATTAAAAACATTTTTTTGTTTTCTTAAAAATAAAATTAAATAATAAATAATACAATGACTCAGAATCAGTTTTTAAGCATTTATTATCAAAATGTTTCAGAACAAAAATATGCAAAGTATATGATTCCATCGTTTCCAAAAGTTATGACATTATTTCATTTACTGAGACTTGGTTTGATGATGGAACGTATAACTCGACACAAAGAATTGTAAATTGATATTGCTTTGGGAAAATAATAGATTTATAGATGAAATTAATGTTATTTTAGTTAGTATAGATGTCTCATAATCCTATTATATTTCTTAGATAGTAGCTTCTAATTTTTATTTTAAATATTTCTGTAGTTATTTTTTTTTTAGAATAAATAAAATAGAAACAGTTTAACACTTCAAAATATTAATTTAGTTGTCTAAACAAAACTTTAAAAAAAAACTTTCAAGGTGTTAAATCAGTGTTAAAAGCACAAGATACTAAGAACACTTCCAAATTTATAACATTTTTCATAGTATGTTCTTCGATTGTGTGTATGATCTACTATTTAGAAGCAAGTAGCCCTTAACTCCCTTGGGAGTTATGAAGGTATTTTCTTAATTGCAAATAAAATCAAGTGTGTGTTAACGCCTATTAAGCCAAAAGCAACACTTAAGTTGGCGTCGGACACGTCCAACGCAAAGTTTTCTCCAAACTGATGGTGTCAAAAACACCTCCAAAGAAAATTAAAAAAAAACACTGTAGTTTCGTTGTTTTAAAGCAACCAACGCACTAGATTTAGGGTGACAAAAGTGAGTAGCGCGGTGCCGTCGGAAGATTAGCAACCGGCGGTAAACCGCATCCTCCGATAACTATCAAGATCGGTTCGGAAAAGTGTAGAAAAGTCTCTTACCTGCCGCTTTTGGTGATAACCATCTCCGTGCCGAGCTTGTGGAACTTCTCCCAAAGGTCCTTTCCTTCCAGGGTGACCTTCGGGTCGTCGACGACCCCGTCTTCTTCGGGCTGGATGGC
>JAUIMW010001592.1:0-12192 GCA_033557785.1 Enochrus cinctus
TATATAAAGGTGATTCAAAAATAATAGTCGAAAATGAAACTGCTAATTACACTTAAAATTAGAAGACGAATGGCGTTTGTCGCATTAAATAAACATATCTCCGTGAATAAATTTAGGGTCAACAAAAAACCTTTTTTGTCGCGCCTTAATATCATCTGCTGCAAATAAAATCACGACAAAAAAAAACACTTTACTGATCGAATGACGACCGTTTTAAATGAAAATTTTAAAGAAAAGATCAAAATTACGGACAACAATTTAAAAATATTACGTTATTAATTAGGTAGTCATACCAAATTTATTAATTTTCGTATTATTTCCTTAAATTATGCCGAAAGTATCATAATAACGCATCTTCCTTACTTATTGCATTCTGCAAAAATTACAAACAGATGGGCAAACTTTAGTTGCTAGATTTAAAGCAGACTGTTTTTGCGGTCTATTAACAAATGCTATTTTTACCCCCGTCCTCTCGTCTACGATAATTCTTAAATAAAGTCGTAAATAAACCGCACGTGTGGAAGACAAAAAATATTTTCTTTCATTTTAGATACTCTATTAAGGTCAAGTTTAACATATCATATGTATATATGTGTCTGCACAAATTCCAGCGATACCAAAACCATTGAATTTACTGGAAATTTAAAGATTTTTTTATTAAATTTTAAGGTTGTATTTTCAATATCTATCAATAAGCAAATGCTCTGTTGAATTTTCGACTATAATTTTTGAATCACCTTATATAACGAAAGAAATATATACATAATTTATAATATTTTTCTGTTATTTTTTCTTGTTCATTTAGATATCTTTCCACAGTTATTAATAATTTAATTTAAACATTATTTTATATCCTATTATTTTTGGTAGCAAGCACAACTAATATAAAATATGAGATACGAACATATTAACACATGTATTATGAAAAATAATCATAGTGGGTTAATAATGTAATATCTCACGAATATTGCACAAAGCTAGATTTATTACCGCTAAAATTGTCTAAAAATAGAATAACGAATTAATTAAGGTAAAAACATGTTTTTCAAAAAATGCATTGATCTATGATCGCATTTTAACTCATAAATAATAAGAAGCAACTAAGATTGGCTATTAAATATAAGTGAAGTTATTTAAAACAATTAAACAGACGATAGATACATAGTTTGAAATCACAAATAAATTTTTAATGAAAAATATTTCTTATTAGGAGCATAAAAGTAACAGAATGTATGAATTGTATATGCAACCTTACATCCACGTATGTGTTTTAATTCATAATTAAATCTATCTATCCATGATAATAAGAAGTTACATTTGGCAATATAGTTTAGGTACATGATTTGATAGAGGCGACACAAAATTTAAATTTCGATCATTTATCTCATCACCCTGTATATATATATATATATTCGATTTACGGCCTAAAATGTTTCGCTATAACGGCAAAAAAACTTTTTTCGCAATCTTGATGCTCTTTTCTATTTCCTCTTGTTTACGAGCGTTATTCAATGTGTGATCATAACGAAACTGGTTTAGAATTGTCTGTTTTTTATGTACATATTTATTACTGATTTTTATACATGAACAACTAGGGACATTTTCGGGACTAGCACCTGATCTCGGCTTTGAAGGTTTGAACGAACGTGATGCGCTTGATCTACTTGAAGCTGATAGGGAACCTCTTTCATATGAGGAACTCATTCAGTTGCAAGCAGAACCGGAATTTGATGAAGAGAGAGCCTGTTGTATACAAACAGCTAACATAAAAAAATTTTTCGAAAGCTTTTTCCTATTTCGAACATGGAATAAACCTCCTTGAAAAGGATCCTTACGTCGAAGGTGGCACTAAAGTTTCTCGATGAATTAACTCAGCCATTAGCTGTTATAAATCACTGAAGAACGAAATAGACAAGAAGGCCAGGGTTTTTAAGCCAGGTCCAGGTACCAACGAAAAATAATGTCAGTGACCCGCAGGTTACCATTACTTAATCCTCTTCAGATTAAAGCCATTTAAATTTAAATTTTATGTAACATGAAGCTGTTTCATTTTTGTTTATAGATTATTGTTGGTTTTTGTATTTTGTTATTATTTTACGTATAAATGTATGTACTTGTTATGTATGTATTTTTGATTTAAATGAAATAAAAAGATAAAATGCATTTTGAATGATAAACCATAAAACGAATGGCGTTTGTCGCATTATAAGAGAAAATTTCTGTAAGGAGATACCTTAGATATTGCATTTTGGGTACCTGGATGGATACATTTATTTACTCACATAGTACGCTATTTACAGGCAAAGACCTTAGTAGTAATTTTTTGTATAATCAGATTTAGGTATACATATCTCCGAGAATAAATTCAGGGTCAACAAAAAACCTTTTTTGTTGCACCTTAACATCATCTGCTGCATATAAAATAACGATAAAAAACACTTTACTAATAGAATGATGACCGTTTTAAATGAAAATTTTATAGAAAATTAGGGATAACAATTTAAAAATCCTACACTACTAATTAAGTAGTCGTATTAAATTTATAAATTTTGGTATTATTTCCTTAAATTATGCCGATAGTATTATTATAACGTATCTTTCTTACTTATTGCTTTCTGCAAAAATTACAAACAGATGGGCAAACTTTAGTTTTTTGCGGTCTATTAACACATGCGTTTTTTTACCCCCGTTCTCTCGTCTACGGTAATTCGTAAATAAACCGCACGTGTTGAAGACAAAAAAATTTTTCTTTCATTTTAGATAAAGATATAACTTTAGCAATTATTAATGATTACAAAAGATCACGTTTTAATTTAGTTATCTAACAATAATCTACCTTTTATTTTAATTTTTCTCTAATATGAGTACATACAGTCAACCACAAGTATTCGAACGATCATCAAATTAATTTAAAACAATATAAGGATTTAATTTATTGTTTCACTTATAAATATTATTTGTAGCAGTACGAAAATATACACAAATTTCTCATGCCACAAAAGTAATAGATTTCCGTATTTATACATCTTGAAAGCATGTAATTATCCTTTTAATTTTAAAATATTATCTTTTCGGTAAGTAAACAATATTTTAGTACTCCCGTAATAATACTGGAAAAATGAACTCAAAACAAAGGGAATTTTCAGTAAGTTAACGAAATTGTTATAAACATGCACATCTCTTACCGAGAAATTGATAAAACTTCGTTCTGCAACAATAAATTAATTAAGCCGTTACATTGTTTTAAATGTTAAATTGATGGGTATTGCAACAGTACCTATCACTTTCATTGAAAACCAGCGAACATCAAGATGATATAAAATTCTATATTTTTTATCTGCATATTTATGCAGATGTACAAAAAATAATTGAAATTTAACATTTACAATTACCTATATGGGATAACTACAACTCTGGAAGATATACTTTCTAAGGGTACGTCTTGACTAAAGTAGATATTTAATCATGCAAAAAAAAAGTAACATTTATTACTATATTTTCTCACGTTATTCTTGTATCAAACACAATATTCGATCGAACAACTTACTTATAGGGCATAAAATGAGAAAGGAACTGCTGCTTGCCTCTTTTAAAAGAATACTTGATTCAAACCAATGTTTGCGCCAGTCAAGATGAGCTCTATTACTTAAGTTTTAACATCAGACTGTTATTCCTAGAGAGGTGCTGCTGTGAAATTGTGGTTCTGAAACAGTTGTATTTTAATATCGTGGAGGCGAACGTTAATACCGTATATACACGATCTGTGACGTTCTTTTCTTGCACAGGATGTAGGGTCGCCACCTAAGATACTTAATATGAACGTAAAGTTTAAGTGAAAATACTTTTTAAAACAAGTGTAAACTTGCATATAATTATGTATATTATATGTAAAAAAATGTTGTCTTAAAAAGGCATTATGCAAGATTTTCTAATAATGTTTTACGGACAAACAAGTTATTATTAACCTCTAGTAAAGTGCAATGTGTTTACATCAGTAATCTTTATTTTATTAAAAACTGTGATGTGATAGTTTTGTAAGAATGAGTAGTGGAATATTAAATTTTCAGTTGTTAAAAGATGGGTGTTTGGAACTTATTTCTCTTTTATTATTGTGTAATATATATATTCAATAATGCCATTGTTGAGTCAAGATTTGTTGATACTACTTCAGAGCCAAAGGCTTTGAATTCTTCATTTTATAGCAGTTTAAAAGATACAGTATGCAATTTTTCTGGGTGTAAATGTAACAACATAAGCTGGATTACTGTTAATTGTACATTTAATTCAACACAGGTAATTATTAATAATTAATTTGTTTGGAACTTATTATATATATATATATATAAATAAATAATTTGTGTGTTATATTTAAATTTATTTTTATATGATTTTATCGCACAACAGAAAAATTCTGAAAAAAATGATAGCTATTTGACAATTAAATTGCTTAGACTAAATTGCCGTAGTCAACTTTCATTCTCTCTTGTACACAGTTGAATTAATAAGAATTAAGATGCCACTAACAAATTACCGGTACAATATTATATTGAATTAGCTATTATACTAGTTTTAAGCCAATTACTAGACATATATTCCTGGATATTTAAAATGAAATCAAATGTATTAGATATCATTTTAAGTAGTGTGAAATACAACAACTAGTAGCTTTACAGGACAGAGAAATGTGCTATCCTCTATTATAATCACGTAAGTTGGTGAGGTTAGAATGTACAAACCTATAAAAACATAATTCTCTAGTTATACAAAACAGAAATCAGCTTCTTAGTTCACACCTTTCAATAAAAAACCGTAGAGCGAACAATTAGTATATATGTGTGTGTCCAAATAGTCAATTTCAAATGTTGGATTTATTTGAGAGCGATACTTGAGTTCAGACATGTGTTCCGTCTATGCCAGTTTTGCTTATTTTCCTCGAAACAGTAATTGAGTGCTATCGGATTTTGAATTGACAAGATGCTGTACTATGTTATGCGTACAGTCTATGAAAATTATGTTTTTCTTAAGACTAACTGATAACAGAATTTGGAGGATAAAGCCATTAACATAAGACACTATAATACTGTATCTTTATCCTTAACTAAATGTATGAAACTGATATGTTATGTCACACCACAACTCAAGAGTACTTCTGTCATAAGTTATTTACAATGATCTGCATTCAATAATAATCCTAGATTTTCTCTAAGACTTGCAGTATATTCATTCAGTATCGTAATTACTGTTTAAGCTCAGATGCAATACTATTATTTATAAGCAGTACCAAAAACAGAGAATAAATGGAATTAAGACGAGAATACAAATATAAAAAGACAGAAAGTGTATCAATTTTATATCCCTAATGTTCCGAAGGTCCTATATATCTACCTGGTATGTCCATAAAATGCAAAATATTGTATGAACATTTAGTAGATTCTATGAAGTAAATATCTTCGCTAACATACGAAAAATAAATGGCTTTCTTATGTAGATACATAGAAGGTCTTATGTACATTCATCACGGACATGACAAATGTTAATTTTGAATTTGTGCAGCCGCGCATGTTTATGTGATACGAAATCATCCGAGCATAAACAAGTGGCTCGCAGTAAACCAGCTTTAGTTATGTCTGCCATTATACTTTATAGAGTTTATTTTCCATATACATGAATGGAGATTATCTCATTATTTCTCGGCTGAGACTGTTTTAATTGTACTGTCAATGTGGCGACATTATCTGCAATCTGATGGGCTGTAAAATACATATATATCTCTACATATGAAAGACATGTTTATTTTTCAATCTATATTTACAGTATTAATTGATTAATTTACCTTTACATTAGGAATCATTCTGTGAAAAAACAAATATATGTATTTAAATTTTATTTAAAATATTCTGTTTTTATTGAAGGAACCTTTAGGAAATAAATTATCTCTCAGACGAGTCTTAAAATTAGTAGCACTATTATATTAAAACAGCAGAAAAATGCTATATAACATGCAACTATTGAGAATTGGAAAGTTTATATTTTGTTTTTATACTTATCTTTTTTTAAAGGACAACTGAATTGAGATTACTGAATGTATTGGAAAATACATAAAAGGAATAATTGACTTGTAAATTTAAATAATTAAATATTACATTTTGATGATCCTGTACTCATAATGTATATAGGTTAAATACTAAAAATAAAAAATTAACAAATAAGATACTAGAAAGTGTATAATCCTACACCTTTGAAAATGACCACATTTAATGTCAAAATATAAGGTTACTGTAGAAAAATATTCCAAATTTGTGTTTAATTTTTCTCATTAATGGTCTGCATGCCCAAATAACCCTAATAATTAGTTAGTCTTGTTATTAATCTTACTGTGTTTCCACAATTTTTCCACTATCTTATTATTCTCTCTTTCTACTTGAAGGGTTAGGTTTCTAGCTACTGTTTTGTATGTTGTGAAATAGATAATAACCGTTTTTTGTCCATTGTCCTTTCTAGTGATTATGATTTCTGTGTGTTCCTTTAGAATTGTTTTTGATTGTTTGAAAATTTTTGTCAAAAAATTTGATTTTTTACTTTTTTATTCTCTGTGTATTTGTTAATAGATATCTCATGTTTGCGATTGTTTTTAATGTTGTTTTGTGTTTCATTGTTGAATTTTATTATTTATAAGTTTTTGTTTTTAATGGTTATGAATTTATTTTTTTTCAGTCAAAATTAGTTAATTTGGAATTAAGTTTATGTAATATGTTTGCTAAACAGATCTGCCAGACAATTTCGATTAATTTTCACAGTTTTCATTAAACCGTTTTTTAAAAAATTTCACCGACAAGTAGTTTTTTTAACATTTAAAATACAGCAACCTCACATATATTTTACAAAAAGAATTTATGGTAAGTTTCTGTTCTCCATCTTTTTGAATTATACAACATAATTTTTAGATAAAGGTTAATTTATAAAAAAAAATTATATTTTGTTTCTTTGTTTTAATCTTCATACTGCAATTTCATTTTTAGTCTTTAGGCGAAATTTAACAAGAAAAAAAGAGAAAATAAATATAAAAACGAAGCATGGTCTCATAATGTGTTTTGTTGGGTTTAAAAATAGATTATTTCGTATTTTTTCCAATCTTCTGAAATTAAAATATGAAAGTTAACTTTATAAAATATCTACCATAAAATTATCAACATTGTGGGCAGAATTCCTAGAATTTTTTTTTAAAGCGAGCATATACACGTGATATGTGATTCAAGTTCTTCATACAAAATTCACTCCTATAACTATGCTTAGCATTTAAGTTTACCTTTTTAACAATTGCGCCCTTTTTTTATATTTATATGAATCTAAATTAGGAGAAATTTTGTAGTTTGACAATGATTCTACTCTTCGATTCACTCTCGTAGTACATTCTGCATTCCACCAATTCTTAGTTTTATTTGGTTTACTATTATTAGTTGTTTTAGGTGAAACAGTGTCGTCACATAAAACTGGATTCAGAGATATAGGTTTCATTTGATTTTTACTTACTATATTAAAAAGGTCTCAATAAATTTGCATCAAAAAATATATTGCATAGTGGTCAGATCCACTGTAACTTTTCATTCAATAATTGGTTAGGAAGTTCTCATGCAGGTCTGTTATTATTTAAAATTATAAGTACATGTTACTCTAAGAAAGTTGATTTGAATATGCATCAGTATTTTCATAACTTCTTAATTCTTAACTGGCCGAACTAAAATATTTTAAGAATGTCAAAACCATAGACTATTCGTATAAATTGGTTTGGCAAAAACATTAACAGTTCATTCAGGTATAAAGGTTTTATTAGTCTCTGGTTGATATTTTTTGTGTTGTATATAAAAAGATAGTTGGCCAAACATATTCTCAAAAAAGAAGAGACATCGCAAAAATAATTTTATTTGGTCCAACTTATCCCTCACTATTGAGAAGTTTGAATTAAAACAAAACTGCCAATCAGTGGCGTTACTCTCCTTTCCGTGCGTAGTTCATATACCATATGAAAAACCGTTCCATTTTTTCGCACTGGGCATGTACCGCACCAGTTTCGTACTAATACACCGGGGATTGGGAACAAACCCAATGACGTTTCGCGCGCTTTTCTCTGTTAGATTAGATTTGATAAACTGTAAGATGAAAGGTTTTTTCAAGTTGATTTATTATATATTCCCAATCTTCTTTATATAATCCTGTAAATTGCTGATAGAAGTCCTGTAATCGTAGCTTTATATGTAGTTCGGGAATAAAGGGAATGTTAGTTTCCATCTCTTCTATTAAAAATGACTGTATTATATTTTTTAAATATTAAAATACCACGTTTTTTAATAACTGATATATTTTCTTTAGCTTTGGATCTGGACGATTCTTTGTTGGTTGCTCAAAAGAAAAAGAATAGGAAGTATTTTTATATAAAATAGTTACATTTAAACGATCAGATTTACCAGGATGTGTTACAGAAGAATTTGTGCGTTGGAGAAATACGCCTACATTATTTTTAGCAATCGGAGATTTATTTGGGGGTAGAGGAAGAAATTTTGATTGGTTTAGTAACTGAGAGGAAAAAATTGTTATCACATAATTTTGAAGCGTCTTTATGAAACGCATTTCACAGTAATTTCATTTGCTTTCTTTTGTCGTTTAAATTCAAGTCAGTTTTTTAAATCTGAAGAGGCATGAGTGTCTTTATAACCACTATATCATGGGAGAATCTTCAGCAATCTCACAGTCTTTCTTCTCATGTCTACCAATCACAGCAAAGACCACTCTTACATGCCTTGGCAGTATGTCCAAAAAACAAGCAACGTCGACATTAAAGTACTTTTTGAATAAATGGTATAACTAGGCACTGGACCCCAAATACAAATCTGATCCTTTAATTGTAACTATTATAGATGTTTGTTTAAATATGATGGGACATTTTTTATTTCCTCAACTTTTAGTCGTTTTAGCTTTTCTATATCTAAAATTAATGTATCTTTAGTTGTTTATTGAAAGGAGTAATTTTTTTTATTATGATTTTTTTAGTTAATTAAATTAAATTGTCTTGGAGTGTCACGTTTGATTCCTCTCTTTCTAGCAAGACAATGAGGAATGCAAACCAATCAATAATAGTTACCTGTCCAATACACATACACATGTACATGTACAAAGATTTTAATGTGTGAAGTCGAAACAGTTTGTTTAGTTTTTTTTGCCAACTACCCGACATTTATGTGCTGTTTACGATACATTGAGAATTAATGTATGTTTCTTTTTTTCGGACATGCAGACGAGCAAATCATCATGTTGTTTGAGGAACTCTCTGGTCTGCATGTCCGACAAGGGTAACGTTACTGTGGTTATGAGACGTAGCGACTACAAGGCAAAGGCTATTGAATTGTTAAGTGACAACTTGACTTACCAAGTACTAAGTAGAGACCCCACGGCCTCAATAGAGACCCAGTCTAATAAATATATCAAAGAACTTAAGAATTCCGGTTTCATAACGCGAGAAAAAGAAAAACAATTATTAATGTATAACTTTCTCCCACCAGGTTCTATGGCCTACCCAAAGTACATAAACCTGATACCCCCTTGAGACCCATTGTGTCCTCGACCAACGCCTTAAACCAGAACCTATCCAAATTTTAGTGTGACATTTTGACACGAGCCTTCTCGGATAGACTCCCCTTCCGCATAAAGGATTCCTTCATATTCTCAGAAATAGTTAATAACTACGAACTTCCCCTTGGTTACGCCGTGGCGTCTTTTGGCGCTATTTCCTTGTTTACGAATATTACTGTGGAGAAAGAAAAATTCCTGCAACTCCTGAAATTCAATTTTCGTTCGACATACTTTCTATTTGATGGGATCTTCTATTCCCAACTTGTGGGATGCCCCATGGGCTCCTGCCTTTCTCCTATTATAGCTGAGATCACCATGAATTACATACTAGAGTTTGTCACTCTTGAGACTCCCTTCGATTTCCCATTCATTTTTTAGTATGTGAACGATGTCGTCTGCGCCCTCCCCGAGAATTCCCAAGATTTGGTCCTGGGCCTGTTCAATTCATTGGACGAAAAGATCCAGTTCACTATTGAGCGTGAAACAAACAATAGCGTCCCCTTCTAAGATACTTTGGTCGTTAGAGACCCCTCCAATTGTATACGGATAGATTGGTACCAGAAGCCTTCGTCTTCCGGCAGGTACATCAACTTCTCCTCAAGCCAACCCCTGAGATACAAAGTAAACTTTGTTAAAGCCATGAAGTTTCGTATCACTAAAATTAGCCACCTCGAATTTCTGAACAAAAATCTCAAGAGGTTTTGAGAGATCCTCTTAGACAATGGATTCCCAAAATATCTAAAGGCGCGTTTACATACAAACAGCTCAACATCTTACATAAGATTCACAGCTTGATCATTAATAAACAATACCATTGTTCAGATGACTGAAGGGCAATAATTTTAAGCAGTAAAGACATTTTTATGATACCTTGTACACATTTTTATTTGTAAACTAAACGAGCGTGCACCAAATTCTTAAAAAACACCATAACAAGCCGTTGCCTTTAGTTTACTTGACATTGTAGTTGATTGACAGGCGGCGCCAATGAAGCCGATGCTGCGTTAGGTATAAACGCGGGCTAATAAACAAATTCTTGTTCTACACTCCCGCAGAACAGTCGAACCGTCCGCCCGGACCTAGAGAGAAGATTTACAGAAGATTCCCCCACCTCGAGTCACTTACCCCACTAATCAGTAGAATGTCTAAAGATTCAGATGTCATTGTTGCCCCATATTCGGTCGTAAATGTCAGATCCTTCTATTCCCAACTGAAGGATAAAATTCCCGTAAGTCAGATGTGCAACGTCGTCTATAAACTCCGCTGCAGGATGTGTGACAGATGCTATATAGGCCAGACTAGCCAGCATATAAAGAAACGCTTAACTCAGCATGCAAGTGATGCCCGCGTAAAGCCAAATTCTGTGCTTTAGCCAATCATGTGCACTCCTTGAAGCATGAGATCGATTACGACAATGTCAAGATCCTGGAATTCGAGACACATCTTTCTCTCGAAACTTTTCATTTGAACATAATTAAAGAACAAACTGTCAACTATAAGTCTGACTTTCAAGGGCTCAGCTCAAGTTATGCTCTTCTCATTCATAAGTTTGCCAAATAGGTTGTGATCCCCCTTCACTTAGACAACCCGACTCTCTCCCCGAGTGGGTTGGTGGCCCTGTACCTGTCACTTGCCTGTCAAATGAAATGGCGCACTTTTCCGTAGCGGTTCTGCCGAGTTTCCTAAATAGATTTTTTAACTTGTGACTAAGTTCGTAAGTTTTAATTAATTTAATTAATGTCCTTAAGTAAGTTACTTTTTGTTTTTAGTTTGTACTGAAGAAGGCAACAAAGTTTATCGAACTTAATATACGAGAACTAAGTAGTAAGGTTGTGTTTTAATCAACCTACAATACCTCTGGCATCAATTTCCCAAAAATAAAATATATATATATATATATATATATAAGGAAGGAAGAGTTTTTTTGGGAATAATTTTTTTTTAACAGCCACAATGTGAAAGGCCGATTAATAAGGAAATGCCATTTGTTCTATTTGAGTCAACGTTTCGATTTTATTAAAATCTTCATCAGGACTCTACAATTAAACAGAGAAGTTGATTACACAAGGCACAATAATCAAAAAAAAAGTAAAACGTTCCAGTTACCTTGAACTTGGCTAATTAAACACTAAACCAATCATGCAGAGGGTTGGGCAGTTTTTTCAAACATGTAAGAACCTTTAATAAATTCCTCACAGTCACTCTAAATTAAAACAAAGCACAAACAATTTAAAATAATTAAACTGTCAGCTGTTTTTGACAGTTATATTATAGGTTACTAAGGGACAGGTAAAATCAGGGAATTCAAACATTTTCTCAGGTGTCGGGTCTATTGAATTATAAAAATTTTTCGTTCTTAAAGACAAACTTATCCAGTGAAAAGGTGTAATGTGAAATGCGGTCCATGTCGATTTTTTTGTTCACGGCTTTGTCGAAACTATTGTAAATATGTATTGGCTCTAGAAATTTTCTATTCTCGCCAATTTTTTCTTAATCCAGTATTTTTAAGTTATCATAGTCAAAAGTGTGGTTATTCTGAGCTGCATGTGCGGCAAGTCTACACTTATC
>JAUIMW010001593.1:0-12189 GCA_033557785.1 Enochrus cinctus
CATTTTATTTTTTAAATAAAAATTGTCTAAAAGTACAACGAAAACAAAAAGAAAATCTTTATTATTTTTATTCAAAAGCTATACTTTTTACAAAACAAAAAAAAAATAATAAAAATGTCAAACTTACATAAAATATAAAAAAATACGAAATTTACTTCAAATAATTTGGCTGGTACAGACTGACAGACATTTTTAAAGAATATGCAGTTTCTTGAAAACTATTTATTAAATAGTGCAAAAAACGAAAAAACACTGACAATTTCTTCTAGCTTTCTATCCTCACTTTTTAATACTAAATGCTTTTTTCGTCAATTTTAGACCATGCATCGATTACCCATTCGCATAAAAGAGAGACACTATACTCTATCCGTTATACGAAGGACTTTTATGATGCACAAAAATACGAGTAAAACGATCAGTAACGTCCACGGTTGTTAGACCTTTTTCTCTTTATTCGTTTGTCATTTAAAAAATCACGCCTCCAAATGTTCTCGAAAGTTAAGGGTGATCATAACCGCATTAAAGTACTTAAATAGTACCTGTACAAGACTCTTGGCAAAACATTTTCGCCCAATTTCTGAGTGTGTTGTTTATAAGTTGTTGGCGTGTTATTTTTTGAGTATAAATTATTACAAAAATGGAAATCTTGTTGAAATTATATGAAAACCAACAATAGCACTTTAAAAAGAGTTGACGATCAAAGACTCTTGAACGAAGGTGTATCATTAAAAACTACAGAAAAGTGGACAATGTCAATCATGATATCATTTTTTTCTATTCAATATGTTTTTTTATTGAAATTTTAACATTTATGTAAATTAATACTTAATTAAAAAAATAAATGACAGTTCATTAAAATTATTATTGCTGCTACAATTGCAGACTAGACCACAACAATTGCACTAAAAAGTTGCAGGTGTTATTGCTTACATATTAACCATTCGTCAGCCCAGGTGGACGATTGTGACTAATAATGCACGAAAATGCTCGACAATCGGAAGGAAAAAATTGAGCTCGA
Organism: Enochrus cinctus; assembly: GCA_033557785.1. NCBI lineage: Eukaryota > Metazoa > Arthropoda > Insecta > Coleoptera > Hydrophilidae > Enochrus > Enochrus cinctus. The sequence continues at coordinate 1,019 of JAUIMW010001593.1, forward strand.
AAATTATTAAGATTAAAAACGGGACATAATTTAATAAATATATAAAATATATTTTAGCAGAAAAAAATTTGAATTTGAAGAAAGTTAATTGGAAATAGGTGCAGTACAAATTATATTATACGAACATATTTGGACCCAAAACCCATCGAAAGGAGATTTCAATGCCGAGACCTTGGTTTGGGTTGTACAGGTCCCCTTCGGCCTTTTCGCGATTCATGGAAGTTGTGAACCAGCGTGTTGGTGTAGTGGGTGATGTTGGTGATCTCCGAAATAGATACGCGCGGAAAATATTATTGTTATTATTATTTAACCTGTTTGACGATCCAACGACAACCGACGAAGAACTTTCGAATCAGGGATTCAGGTTAAATATAATATGAAGTAAATTCTAAATAGAATTTAGCGGCAAGCTGAATGCTAAATATTTTATCAGAGTCGAAGTTTATCTGATTTTATTGGTTATCGAAGAAAACAAAGAAGGGACCGAAAGAGAGAGAAACCGGCGGAAATGAATTGTTAAGATGGAAAGTTCAAGTCGATCGGAGAGGCGATATATATCGCGACAAGGTCTTTAATAATACGAAAGATACAAAAGCATTCTCTTCTCCTGCTCCGATCGAGGAGGACTTTCGAAAGTTTCGAGTACCATCGAGTGTGTTAATTATTTCGCGACACAATTTCATAAATTTTTTTTTCTCGGGAAGCCGAGATACAACTATCACGGACACAAAAGATGGGATATCGGGTGAGATAATAAAGAGTAGAGTAGACATTGAAGGAGGATGGCTACGACGACGACACCATGAGGCCGACGGTGGTACAGTGCTGCCGTCAAACAGAAGCCAGAACGCTTTTATAAATTATTCAAGGTGCTGTATTGATCCGGAGTTCCTTTGCTCTCCTTCCCCTATGTGTGTATTTGTGACACCGATACACGTGCCCATTCCCTGACCTATCCCCTTATTGCACCCTCCACCATCCTTACCTCCCGCAAGCTAAACGGCTTGATTCTCCATTCTCTATAATCGCACACGAGAAACAAATGTAAACATTTAGTTTCTTCCCTGACTGTACGAGGGTGCAACATCGTGCGAGTACTTATTGTTATTTAACGCGCACGCGCAAGCCGTTAGTAGCTACTTGTCACACTCGTTGTTATATCCTCTATGAGTGTCCATGTCCGTGCACAAAATGTCATAAACATCATCCAACTCTTTTGTATTCCGTGTCATAGAACTTTTATTTTATCACCATAAAAACAGGACGACGCTCTCAAACTTGGGATAAAGGGACGAAAAGCAATTATTAAATATTTATTTATGAATGATTCGTTCGGGGGGAAAAATTGCTGCGCTTTTCAAATTTCCCGACCACAACATTTCACAAATCGTTTCGGATGTGGAAATAATATCGACTGGGTTAACCGTACTGCCATTTAATTTAACGATACCTATCTTTGTAGTAATGCAAATTCGTATAATGATCGCGGCAATCACGTGGTGCGCAGATCTGATGGAACTTATGCCGAAATATAGTCGTAATTTCCTCGGTGGATGCTACCCTCGCGGCAATAAACTGCTTCTAATATTTAGGTTGATGACTTTACGTAACTGCGAACTGTGATTTTCTCGGTTCTATAATCTAAACTTTATTTTAATAAATAACATCTAAACTTTCCTATTGATGCAAACAGGAAAGCTGACCACTGCAAAAAGTGCCAACGTTAAACTAATTATGATTATTAATCAATTATATTGTAAATCAGTCTTAAAGTTGGAGTTGTTTAATAAACATCTAAGACTTCTTTGTCCCGAGTTATAAACATCTTTGATTTGGTACACACAACTCTAGATGTAAATCAATGCGTCGCATCTGCGATTCTATCGCTCTCCTGCATAAAAACAAACAAAAGTTAAATTCAAAATAAAATGCAAACACTAAATAAGTTGACCTGAACGCTTCTATTTACGACTCCGTGCACACAAAGACTAAAAATATGGAAAACATTTCCAACAACTTCGGGCTGTCTGCCCTTTAAGACATTCGTTTTGTATCCACTTGTCTATCTATGTGATTCTCCCGTTCGTTCGCCGAGAAAACCATAGGAAATCAGACAATTGTTTTATGCGCGGTGCAAGCCAATTAGGAGTACATCATAATTTACCTTTTAAAAAAGTTCGGGAAAGTTTCCGTGGAAAACCTACGAGCGAATTTAAACACTCGCGGCTTAGTACATCATTTTCCACGACGAGCTTGCCTTTTCACATAGTTACCTGAAAAGCGATTTTACTGACTTTATATAAACTTAGTTTTCCCCTTATGGGCATTAAAATAAGATTATTCTACCGCTTTCCCCTCCTGCACGTCCTTCAGATTTTGCCCTTTCAGGCTTTTTTGGGTGAAGGGCAGATTTGGAAGAGGATCAGAGCCAGGGATGACTCAGACATTAATCTTGATCTAGAGAACATGAGGGTGAAGGTGCTTCGACGAATATTGTATAATTGCGCATTTTACGTGAGGTTCTTTAACGTGCTTAGCTTACTTACATGTCTTTGTACGTGAGGTGCCTAAACGCCCTTATGCTTACTTCTAAACTTATCGATCTTAGATTGATTTCACGGTTTTACGTTCCCGTGCGTATGTGAGGTGCACATTTTTCACACCACATAATTTAATTGAGCTCCAGAAAGTCCCAAAGTCGTACGTCATAACGCTTTCATACATATTGTTTTACGATTTTCAAATGGCGAGCAGAACATCCCGTCAAGTTAAAGTAAAATAGTAACCCAAAGTGCAATGCCGTGTTCTTGGAGGGTGTTCTTGGATTTCTTTCGCGAAGTTTGCCGAAGTTCCGAGGCAGATATTTGTAATATCTGACAATCTAAGAGTTTCCACATTACAAGAAGTTATAAAGATTCTGTAGAACCTCAAAAAGCCAGAGCAACTACAACTACGAAGTCGTAGGACACGGTGAAATATTAAAACGTTTTTGATGAAATTGGACGGCTCAGGAAAGAGCAAAAATGAAATTGCCTGTCAGAGGGAAAATCGTTTCGAAGGCAATACAGCCGGCTCCTCATCATGGAGCAATTATACCAATTACCGTTGTGCAAGATGTACTTGGCCTTCCTTTCTTAACGACTATTAATTTATTCTTGTTCGCGGACCTACGACGCGCCATTTTTTTCCATTTTTAAAGTTTCGTTAAACCAATTTCCTCCATTTATTTTTCCAGCTCCCATTCAGAAATGGAGCCTTAAAATATCGTTGTACTTCGACCTACTCAAACTACGTTTTCCAGGTTACTTTAATTTTACCGAAATTACGTCCGCTCAAAAATTTAATACTTTTAACATTGTTTCAGCCCCTCGAGCTTCAATTCAATATTAATGAGTGGCCCCGGCTTAATAAAAACCTATATTTTCACTGTAATTATTAAAATGTTTTATTTATAAATAAAATATTACAAATGAAAATATGTTTTTAGTAGAGTAAATAATATAATTTTAAATATATATTTATCGGGACGCATTAGAGCTCTGTTTCATTGTAGCTAAAAGTGAAAGTGTTCCGAAAGCATTACAAATAGGGTCCGTTAATACCGAATAAATTAACGTAATTTATAGGAGAGACGTTTTAAAATGGAAGAGAAAAAAATTGGGCCCTCGACATTTTTAACCGTAATATTCGGACGTAGATTTATTTAAAGGCGTTTGAAAAAGAAATCGTTATTGATGAGATTGAGTTACGGCAGAATATCGATTCGCACTTGCCGCTGCTGTTCCGAAAACAGTCTTGGATATTTTATGTAGTATGCCAGGTAAAAATAATCGTTTTTCAAAAGTACATTTTCAAGTAGAAATGAAAAATTTACATTCTATCGGTATATACTGCGAGTAGCAGCCAGAATCGTACAAAATAAATATTAGGTCAGTACATCGGTATTACACGTAGAAGACCATACACACCACGACAGATAATAAGTGCGCCCCGAGAAGACCGATACATTGTACCTAATGCTGATGGTATTCGTGTGGAAGTGGACTTTGAGATGTTGACACCCCCAGAGATAGTGGGGTCCTGTTAACCAATGTTTGATGATCCCCATATGGCTCATCTGCCTCCTGATGACGATTTGTTGGGTGGACTTAAGATCTACAGTTCCGTAGTTTTGGAATTTGTGGACTATGTATCACCGGCTCAATATACTTGAATTTATGAATATCTCATGGATCATTCTGATTTAGTATTACTACTGGGTGATTTCAACGTCCAGAGTTTTGTTGGGGTGCTCCAAAGTCCAAAGAAGAGTCTCGATTTCCCAGCATAGGTTAAACATAGCTGGGTAAGCTCTGAAAGTATTTTTTTTATACCGACGACATCGAGTTGGCTTAGAACATTTTTCATGAAAAAAAAAAATGTCGCGTTTGAATACTCCATTGAGCTGCGAGGGCTTGTCCGAGTCAGCGAGCAGCGAAGCTGCGAGTATATGCAGCAATTTTTTAAGTCATTTGGATCAAGTGAAGCAAAATTAATAAATTGATTTGAGAGAGCTTGTCCCAATCTGCGAGCAGCGAAATTGCGAGCACGCGCACTTTTATTTTAGGACGCTTAATATACCAAAAATAATATTGTAATAATAATATTGTATATTACGAAAGTTGTTGATTGTGGATGACACGTTTAGATCGGAGTTAGCGATTCATCTCAAAATTAGACATTTTTGACAGTAAACGTAGTTAAAACAATTTGACGTACGTGTTGTTTAACGAAAAATTAACAACGACTTAGTTCAACTTTTGCGAAGGAAGTACCATCCAAAGCTGGTATGCTGAATTTAAACGTGGCTGTAGTTCGCTTACGGACGAAGCTAAAGAAATTTCTATTCTCAACACATAAATAGCATCCCTCGTAATAAAACTGCGTAGAAATTAAACCCAAGCACCTAATTTTGGATGCATGTTCGTAACACATCATGTCCTTATAAATTGCTATTGGGTTAAACTGTGGCAAAATGATCCCTAAGTTTAACTTTTCCTGAGGCCCTTAAGCTGTGCCGAAGTATCGAACGATAGAAATTAATTAGAATTTTGTTCCTTAAGTACCGAATTTCCCTGCATTACAAAATCAATATTCTCTAGGACTAGTGAGGATTTGCATCCTCCAAAAATTCTTCCGCAACGTAAAACCTACACATGCCCATTTTATAATCGTAAAATAATTCGTAGGGGAGGGTATAGATTTGGAGCAGATGGTTACGACGCGAAACGTCGTCATCGTCACGTTTTAATAATCCTGTTTATTGGGAGTAAAATTTTAAAGAAGACGCTGTAGACATCGTCGTGCGGATGGTTAACTGTGGGACAGGTCATAACCAGGCATCAAATCGGTTAATTGCTCGACCGAAGAGATACGAGGGTGGCAACTTAATTATTTCAATTAATAGAGATTACGCAATATGAATTGCTATTGGCTTATTACACAGACCGGGGACAGTTTACCGACGCTCTAAATTTCAATTTATCTCGCCAAAATTTTCAGCTATAAAAATTAAGTCGTTTGCGGAGGCGGGCTTTAAAAATACATCAAAATTATGCGGAGCGGTTTTAAACCGTAAATACGTTCTCTTACTAAACAACAAACAACACGAGACTTTTGAGTAGCTTTTTGACGAAGTGGAGTCATTAATCAAAGAAAATTGATTATGTATATTACAATATAGGATATGGATTGGAAGCGTGTGTTTTATAGCACAATAACCTATCGTAAAAACAAAATAAATGGCTCCATTGAGCAAAGTATTCATTTAATTGAATAGCGATATTACTCTGCTTAATAAATAATAAATTTCACTTTGGGTGACATGTTCAATATTATATCACTAGACGGAAAATTTTCGTGGAAAGATTTATATTTTTATGTGCAGCGCTTATGTGGTACTCTCGTGTTCAAGTGATGTACGAGAGGTATTTTTTTGTTTTGTTAAATATTTGTTTTATTATTTTGAAATAAAAGTAGGGGGAAACCGAGTGTGGCAAATGACTAAAAAATTAGAGCAGAGATTTCCCAGCAGTGCGATTTATAATTCAAAGGGGGTAAGACGACACGTCATTATCAACTGAAGCGTATTGTTTACCTCCTAGAGCTGACTATAACTGGGTCACATTAATTGAGAAATCGACTGCATAGTTTATGTGTAGCCGAAATTAAATTGGGCTACTATTTGCCATTGTCCCTGTCGATAAATCCAAAATCTATTTTATAAATATTTTAGAGGCCATTTGATTTCATCGCATCAAATGTGCTTTTTTTTTCATAATCAATATTTCGTTAAATACGTCGACATTAACGCTGTGCGTAAATATTCATGTGATTGTTTTGTGTAAAACCGTACTTACGTGTGCAGTACAAAAGCTGGCCTATTTATTTAGGGTTTAATACTACTCACATTTGATTAACTTTTAATTTACATATATGACGCATGTGGGGCACAAGTGAAAGCTCACGTTAATCAACGGACCCAACATAGAACCCCGAGGAACACCATGGGATAGGTACTGTACGAGTACAGCCACTGAGATTTTTGGAAGAACTTAATGGGGTTTTGAGAAAGACCGATGTAGTGCAGAACGGATAACAAGAGCTTGGTGGCATCAAATACCTTTGAGAAATCTCATCCCATCACATCGTCAACTGCACAGCACACCGTCTACTCTGTTTATAATTTGTTCTCTTCAAAATTTTAGAAATGTAAGCGTTCGATGGGAAAAAGGATAACTGACCCCTGGCACCAGGAAAATCCTTAAAATTACGACCCCTTAATAAGTTAGTTGTTGGGAGCTAAATCGCGTCCGCTACCCGGCTTTGTAAGGATTTTAAAAGATGTCTATCTGGGATCTACGACCAAACGGTGTGCTGAAAGTTCGGTAACACGTCACCAATGTATAATGTATCGGGGACCAGGCGCGCGTCGTTAACCGATATTATCTCCGCACTAAAAATCAATTTGTTATAACGGACAAAAGATGTCTCCGAAGGTAAATTATCCCACTTAGCAATGGCAATAACGTTAAATGAAAATAAAAATTTTATTACTTCAATATCACGCGGTCGGACCATAAATTATTCCTCGAGAACTTTTCGGCCTTGACCTCGCGTCCACCCCGATCCGAGTAGTGTAGGTGGTTAATGTTTCTAATTTTTACACGCATGAAAATGATTGCCGGAGAATTAAACTATAATATTGTATTTTGTTACGAAAACGTGCGAAACTTTTTCTGCTTAAAAAATCGATACGCTTGTACCACATGAAGTTATATTTACAGAGGAGAGATTTAATTTCTCATGGAAAAATCGCACAACGATTACAAACACTTAAATAAACAAGATGAATCTCTTTTTTCGCAAACTATTTAAACAGAGCTGTCAAAAGAGCTATGATGAATTATACAATAAAAAGAAAAGTTTCTTGATGGGAAGATGGATGGGAGGACGATTTCTTTTGAAAATTTCCACGCGTGGTTACGGCTCAAAAAGAGCCGGTTTTCATGTCCGACTCGGTGCTGGTAACATCCATTTAACAACATTCTGTATCGGGTAACAATGCATGCCACTTAATTCACTAGGTCCTGCGTTGGTCGACGATATTAAATTCTAGAAAATATTTCTCTCCGTAACCACATTCAAGGTGTACATGGGATTTACTTTCAGTTTAGAACTTATTCCTATGGAGGTATTCGATGCAGGTAAGTTGCTTTTCTAAAGAGATCTCTACAACTCTCCTGACCTCTGAACCTCCGAGGAAGCACCCCACACTAGAAGTCCATATATTACGGTACTTAGTAAGTGAAGATTGATGGTTTACCACCACTTTCATTTAAAAGAAAGTCCGGTGTTGCTCCTCAGACACTGGACATTAATATTTGTAAGCGGTATGTTGATTGGAAAAGTAGTTGCTACATTATTGGATTACCTTATCAGCAAATTAAGGTTTAACAGAAATTGTGATTTTATACGTTATAAAACGAAGTTATACAACAGGCCAATTCACTGGTTACATCCACGAGCTCTCGTTCATGCTCTGTGGAAATTGGCAAATGAGTCATTATTAGACAGAAATAAAGTTACCGAGCCAGAGGTAATGTTGTCAGAAAAACCAATTACCTCATTTACCGCAAAATTTGCAGAATAAATATTATTTCGTTGGTATTTTTGTTCAAACACAGTACGTAAGAAGTAACACGTCAATCAATAAGTTTAAAGAATTTTAATTTTAAGTTCACCAATTGTACAGTATATTTGACGAAAAATATGAGCTTATTCAAACTAAATATTTGAATTTCGAAATTGAATTAAAATGAATTTTTGATGCCGATTTTTAGGCCAGTGGAACTTCATTATTGTTCGATATATAACCAAGATGGTTGTGTACCCAATGTCATCCAAGAATGTAATTAAATTGAAATTGATTTGCCTAAAATACAAAAGCCGAGGAAGGAATACAGAAGAAGCAATAAAGAAAGGATAGCAAATTTTAATTTAAAGAACGTTTATGGGGAAATTCTGATCAGCCGATAGTCAGCAGGAAGACTTATATATAAAATAACAATAAAATACATTTGCATGTACGGTGACGTCGAAAACTTCAAAGCGAAATAACAAATTTTATATTGCGGCCGCCTTTACGTCATATTAAATGTCGGAGAAATCAAGAGGGATGCCAGAAGACGCATTTAACATTTCGGTACGAGGTTGACCCTTTGTTCTAAGCAATCAAACTTGATAGGGTTTGAGTTAGTTGACATAACAGTTAACGAACCTGCGACGTCCATCGACCTCATCAAATAGACTTCTCTAATTACCTGTTACATTATATTATGGCTAATTCCTTCCAACCTATTTCCAGACTGTTATTATCATAAATATTTAACTCCTTCTTGCTGCTTCGGCAAAGGAGACAATTTATGGCTTCTGCAAAGGAATAACACCCCCCTCGATTTCAATTCCTTTCATTTATTCATCTCTTCTCGTCTTCGAGAAAGAGTGCCGCTATTACAGAATTATTTTACCTTCTATATATACATAAAACGCTAACAAGTGCTGGGTTTTAGTGCTACAACCCTCTTGTGAAGACGCTGCATTTGAAAATGATTTTCTCTAGGTGGGTAGGGTTGGTTGGAATACCATCAGTTCATAAGTTCTGATCACCGGACAACTATCGCTCCATATCTAGAATCCCTACGCTGCTCAAGATCTTCATTCATATTCGGTATCATTTTAAAGGTAAAACGCACTAGCGAGTCACAAAACAACCTACGAACCGGCCTTGAGAGCATTGTATGCTCCTCTTATAATGTATGATACATGTTCTTTAAATCGTAGTGCGACATCCATGTGCACGCTCAAGTTTTTAACAACAGCAGAAAACCGCAGACGATCACCACCCACCTCCAATCCAAGCTCATCCTCAAACCTCTCCTGATCCCCTCTAGCACAAAACAAGAGCACCATTGACTTTCGCGGATTTATCTTCAAGCAATGATCCTCCGACAAAGAAAAGTGCAAAATAGCAAGCAGCAATTCATGATTTACACTATCAAATGCTTTTCCAGCAGTCCAACAGAACAAGTGCAGTATTATACCCCGAGTCTAGAGCCAACACAACATCATCCCCCACCGCGGATAAAGCCGTGGAGCTGCCATGACCCGACCTAAAGCCCGATTGCGTTTGTGGAAGAATATGGTTGAAAGAATACTAATGGGTCTGATATCACTAAAATCGACACAACATACGCCTCTCTCTAAGCCGCCGGGAAAACTCCTCCAGCAAGCATGTATTAATTATTTTAGTTAATGGCGACAATATGAAGGGACAACATCGCCTAAGCATTTTTAAAGATATAGAGTCCGATCCCACTGCATTTGACTTAATTTCGTTCAGTATTAGCCCGATTTGCTCAGTAGGGACGGTAGAGAACGAAAACTTTTCTTCAAAGTCGCTCATAGTTCCCCCCAATAAAAATGTATCAAATCGGCGGAAGCAATTCCCGACGTCCCGATGCCTGAAACAAGGTAATTGTTGTGCAAGTTTACATTTTTCAAGTGGGAGGGGATCTCGCGGACAGACCTACCACGCAATCTATTGAATTCATCCCACAATGAACGTCCATTACCACGCTGGCCCGCACCCAAATATGAGAAGTAGGCTCGCTGCTCCCGACGTATGGATGACGCTACCAGATTTCTCAGAGTCTTATAATAATTCCAAGCGCTTTCTCCAGCCACGCGCTTAAATTTTCTGTGTACTTCGTCTGTAGTCTTCATCATAAGTCTAATGTTATTAGTTATCCAAGGCGCATGCGCCCGGGCACATCTACGCGTTCTCAACAAAGCATACAGGTCAAATAATTCTGTAATAATATGATTAAAAAAATACACTTTCTGATCAATGTCTCTAAGTCGATAAAAAATATCCCAAGGAGCCAGGCTCAAGCCATCGCGAAGGTCCTCCACAGAAATGTCAGATAAATTTCTTGCCGTTATCATCCTTACCTCCTTCACGCCAGCAGGAATCCGCATAATAACATAAACCAGCGAGTGACCCGTTAGCTCATGCAGATCATCGCAACCACACCCACCACAGGACCCCTCTCTGAGACAATGTTATAGTCGATTAATGTCGAGGAACCAAGACATACGCGCGTCGGCTGATCAACAATTTGGGACAGCCCAAGTGAATTCAAAAGAGATAAATAGGCCTCCACAGCGGAACCACAAGTTAACAGGTCCAGATTAATATCACCACCACAAACAAAATGATCAGTATCCAGCATTAATTCCGCAAAAATGTCCTCGACCTCCCCAAGAAACGCGCCAACACTACCCGACAGAGGTCGATACACTGTCCCAATGACCACGTTTTTGCTGCAAAGATACTCTCCACAAAGTCCGTAGAGATATGAGTACGCAACACCCCCTCCACGCGTGGGACAGTCACATCTAACCAAATTGTAACCCAGGACATCAACCAAACTCTTAGGAACATTAGGCGACAACCACGTCTCCAACACGCCCAGAACATCATAAGATGACGTTCTCAAAAGCAGACTAAATCCCACAAAGTCAGACCGCAGCGACCTTATATTAACAAAAGCAATTTGTAAGTCAGTCAT
>JAUIMW010001594.1:0-12189 GCA_033557785.1 Enochrus cinctus
TTGAAAACAACGATATGCTACCAACCTCCCAGTCTGGATTCAGAAGAGGTCGTTGCACAATTGACAATTTGGCAGTTCTGACCACAGATATTTTGTTAAGCAATCCACCGGAGCATTGTTTTTGGTTTTGTGCAATGCATGTGATAATGCAGATATCAACATCCTTACCAAAAAACTTTAAAATTTCTATTTAAATTTGTAAATTGCAGCGCGCATTATCAGAAAGAATTCTGTTGTTTTACAAGAAGAATGGTTCACTTAGACAGAGAGGAGTTAACAGGGGGCTCCCCCAATGAGCTGTACTGAGCCCATTGCTCTTTGATCTTTTCCTATCTGACTTGAATTCATGTCTTCCTCTGTCTGTCAAGTCTCTACAATACGCAGATGATGTAGTGATGTATACGTCGAGTCGGACTTTTGAAAAATGTACGGAACATTTGGAGGAAGGCGTTGGAGTAATGGCTTGGCGATATCTCAGGAAAAGTCAAAGTTTGTTACGTTCTCAAAATCAAGATCTATCATGGACACTCCTGTAAGTTTATCCGGCATCTCCTTCCCTGTCGGTGAATTTTTTTTACGTACGCACTCTCTCTATTATACTTCTTGGATATCTCAATCTCCCAAATTCATTGAATTGAAATAAAATAGTTGGCTTGTTCAGTAATTCCTGTCGATATTTGGAAATTTGTAGCACTCACACATTTTTAATTTTATTTTAATTTCAATTTTTATGTAAAAACGAAAAACTAAATTTGATTAGATTTTGAAGAAAATCGGCTGGTGGGTGGTTAACCCTTAAAAAATGTTTCTTAAATAATTTGAAAACAGTTAATATTACAGAAAATATTGTAAAACGTTAAATTCTCTCCCAAAATTATACAAAGAACTTTTATAAGTTGGTGGTATGTCTCTTGAAGAGGATTTGCTATCGTAGTATGTGTTAGATCTGGAAAGAAATGAAAATGGGAAATTCCAAATATCTCTTCTTGATATGGAATTGATGTTGATTTAATAAAAAGATTAAGAGAAGATTACAGCGGCTTCTAAATCTTTTCTCTTGTGTACTGTTCCATTTGTGAGTACCCACAAAGTTAAGACCAGGCTGTTTTGATAAAATGGAAAATATAGACAAGCAAATATAATTTCTCGTACATTTAAAAGATTTTGTCTCATCCTCAATAACTATTTTATATATATTTTTCAATTTACTTTTTTATATCTTTATTGATAATAAATCATCTAAACAATACGATTGTTATTGTTTATTGTTAATAAAGAAATCCATCCGTTTTAAGTAAAGGTTAACATTACAAAAAATAATTAAGTGCGGGTGGATTACAACCTCAGATAACAAAAGCAACTATAAAATGAATATAAGATATAAATAAATATAAAGATGCGTTTATTAATTTAACGATCCAGCTAATGAAATATGTTAAATTATTTACTACTCTACTGCCCCTTATCTCAAATGGATATCTACCAATAATGGAATTGAAAAGAGCAATTACAATAAAATATTTATTTCGATACCATGTACAATAGATACAATTTATTGTCACAGTTAGTTTGACCTATTCGTAGTAATAATTTATTAATTTAATAAAAATTACTCAACTAACTCAGACTAGAAAAAACATAGGTAATAAAAGTATAACACATTTACACAAACAGAACATTAGTAATAGAAAATATCAGCCATTTATTTACTTACAAATGCAATTGAATCAAAATTCTAACATCACCAAACGTTTGGGTTAGCTGCACTTCACATAACATATTGTCATCGATTAAATGAAACCCATTGATTGAGTTTGCTTCATGCTATTGTTCATTGTAAACTGCAGAGCATTGAAAGATTGTTATATTGAACGAAATTTTAGCCGACCCACTTAAAAGTGTTTCATGATAAGAAAACACCTAGAGAAAATTGATTTATAAATGACTGTATAAATCTGCTACTAATTAGCAATAATTTATAAACTTAACAAACTATTTGAAACCTACTCCAAAATCTAACAATCAACACCGCATAAAATATCGAGTTACTAACTGGCAAGTCAAAATTCTATATCCCAGTTAGAAAACTCGTCAGGTGGAATATCATTATCTTTTCCAAAACTGTCGAAGTTGGAATGATCGCTAGGGCTTCTCACTTGGTGAACTATTGGAGCTGGCAGGGTCTTAGATCTCAAGCCTTCCCAATCCCAGCCTTGGTACCACCTGTTGAAAAATAATGTAACAAGTTACAATCTTAGTACTGCTTCCAGTTAAATAAAAAAATTTACTTATGTTTCTTGATATCCTGAATTCCTCCCCTTTGGTATCCCAGCCTTTCTGATGGGGAGTCCCTGCATAATTTTTTAATGAGACTCTGGGCTGGTCTGCTGATGTTGTGTTTGGCAAAATCAATCATATCTATACCTTTTAATATTAAATTGTATGTTTTCATTGGATCCGAGGCAGAAAATGGAGGACTGAAATTATTATTATACAAATGTATTATTTACTTATAAACTTAAAAAAACTGATTTACTTACTTTCCAGTCAACAGTTCATGCATCAAAATACCAAGAGCCCAGTAGTCCACGGCTCTATCGTGACCTTTATTAAGTATAGTTTCAGGGGCTACATATTCTGGTGTTCCACAGAAGGTCCACGTTTTGCTGCTATATCCCAAGCGCTTTGAAAATCCGAAATCAACCAATTTAACGTAGCCTTGAGAGTCCAAAAGTAAGTTTTCTGGTTTTAAGTCCCTATAAACAATTCCTCTTGCGTGTAAGTACTCAAAAGCTTCAATAACGCAAGCTGTTATGAATCGTGTGGTGTGATCGTCGAAGCAGCCTCTATCTCTGAGGATGGTCCATACCTCTCCACCTAAACATGCCTCTAGTAGCATATATACATATTTTGCGTCCCTAAAGGTTCTATAAAGTCTAAAAATTTAAGGGGATATTAGTACAGGTAACTTTTTCCATTTTTAAGATACTTACCTACAAATAAACGGACTCCTGCAGCTCATCATGATGTTCCTTTCGCTAAATACGTGATCTTGTTGCTGTGTATCTACGATGTGCTGCTTTTTTAGACATTTTAAAGCGAACGTCAGCGATGGGCTTTGAGAATATTGGACGAGTTCAACTCTTCCAAAACCACCTACTCCTAGTGTTGCTATTACGTCCAAATCATCCAACCTCATGTATTCGTACTCTAAAAATTGAATGAAATAAAAGTATTATTATTGAATCAAATTTTGCTGTAAGTGCTGGTACATATTACTCTAGAATACTATTGAAAGGGGCCCAAATTCTAAAGGAGCTACTCAAAATTTTATTCAACGAAAAATACTCTACTTCATGCTGCTTTGAAATTCAAACCTCGTAGACTAACAAACGCAATTTGAAGAAAATGAAGGAAGTTGCCCTTCGGAACACAAACTTGGAAAGCACCAGATTTTTGTATTATAATAAATGGAAAAATTCTCATGCATGTCAAGGACGTGCTACTTCTCTAAGTAAAATACAGTGAAAGTGAGAAATAGGACATAATATTTACTCACTTCGTTTGGTGATTTGCCAATACAAGCTATACTTGTGTGTTGGCAGTGCTCAACTATGGGGTATATTGTATGTTAATTTGGGGTAAGGGTTTCGTGTATGCTTTTGTTGGCACGAAAATGTACGTTTCCGCTGCAACAAACATGTCGGGTGTTCTCGGTATGTATTCCGTAGGCGATTGCCCTACGTCATCTGTGTCGTAGATCAGGAAATCTGGAGCTTGCATGTAATCGTCTCCTTCGTCCAACAAATAATCATCCTCCGGCCCGTATAAGTCAGATTCTTCTTCTGACCCGTAAAAATCTGCCAGCACAATGTTAAACAAAAAAATGTTATTTTTTATATTATAGGTATTTCTAGTATTTTAGGTGCAATTACTTAAAAACTATTTTATGATGTTACGGTGTTTAGTTTTTTTTTTCGAAAATGTTTTTGGACGAGGAAGTTTTAGTTGTAATATGTTGGTGTTTAAAAGTTTGTGTGTTATAATTTATTTCTTATTTAGTTGTTTAGATTCAGCTATGCAATGTAAATCAGTATTTAGATGTTTGTTATATCTTATACTGTGCTGAGTAGATTTTTTGTATACTAGATCTACTACTCTTTTCCCCATCTGTTTCAATTATATCTAAGTTCAAATGGAGCTTCTATTATTTAAATTTCTTAAATTTATTTTTTAGAATTCATAAAATATTAATACATTCGTCTTAGACATGACTTCCATCGGTGTGCATTTGTTAAGGGTCCTTGCTGGGGTCCCTTAGAGTGATAGAACCCAGCAGAATTCCGTGGTTAGGTATTTTAAAGTTGAATAATAGAGAAGATGTAGTATGTTTAAATAGAATTACATTCCAGGTGTATTTTTGATAAATTAGACCAAAACATTAGGCCCGTGTAACAACTAACAACACCGGGGGTAAATTTAAGTAGCTTTGGTGAAAATATACATCTTCAAATACAAGATATGAAATTTCAGTGAACTGTAATGTTAACAACTAGACTTTTTTGTTGGTAGTATTCATCTTTATCTTCATAGTTTAAAATTATATCGGGATTGATGACATGGATTAACGTCACATGCCAGTTTTCTTCTTAAAATACCAAGAAGAGGAAAACAATAAAGAAAATTTTGTAGGATCACGTGGATGGTTTGAAAGATTTAAACATAAATCTGGAATTCACAACAATCGCATAATGGGAGAGACTTCCAGTGCTAACATTTAAAGAACAAGAAAATTTCCGGATGAATTAGAAACTGCAATTGGATATCTTTCAAATTTAATATTCAGATTTCTTTTAGAAACGTTTGCCATCTAAAAGCTACAGGAGATTGTTTGACTTTGTTCCTGGCCAATGAAAAGTTTTTCCAAGTCTTACAGAAAGACCTGGGTAAAAAGGATCTAATTGACAGCGGTGTGTTATTGTCAATAAAACAATTTAAACCCGAAGGAATTATTGCTCTTGGAAAATACTTCTAGTCTTTCAGTAAATCTTAACGTATTGGAGACTGGTATTCCAGTTGAAGATTTTTTTCCTTTCACTGAACACATCTATTATTCAACTCATGGTTCAGGACGTTACAACAGGATTTAAATGATCTTGGACTATATCACAACACTGTCCTAAGCTGTTTCAAAGAAAGTACAACTAAATTGAGCTGATATCGATTTATTTTAAGGTTGGTAAAAGAAAAGCCCAGCTCGTCAGATTGTGCTAGCTACATCAGGATTGAGTCTCCACCGGGGACGTTTCTTCAGTTTTAGTCACTTTCGATTAGTCTGACGAGGCCCGCATCCACTCTGTTAGAGACCAGCTCATTCACAATCTCACGCTGAGTTGAATGCATTCTTCACGTCCAACGCGCTCATCATCACTAGATGCCTAGTTTTCTGGCTTGTCTGTTCTTCTGCGTCCGGTAGCTCAGCGATCATCGATCGTCCGGAAGCCAAACTGCCGGCTGGTCAGACCTTCACTTTTTTCTAACTCTTCTCCTATTCTTCGAGCTATTGATTTCTCCATCGTCTACTCCAGGAGTCCAGCATACAGAGCGGTCTCAGAGTACTCTTCACCTGTGGTTCTGCCTATTAGCTTGGTTTTGGTACTAGAACCAGTCTTGCTTTCTTCTATTCTTGTGGGAAGACTCCCTCTCATAGGACTCTACTCATTACCCTAATCACCATATCTGGTGTGTTTTGCTGTTCCCATTCTCGGATGGGTCTCTTTGGGTAGAGCTACCCAACCACCTATCGCCTGGTATCCGCGTCGAGAACCGACGGTATTCTCTGGAGTCACTATATCACTATCTTGTACCCAAGATACAGTTCCTGCACTTTGTTTCCTTTGCTCTTGTTATCGCTGTCCTGAGGATATTTTTTGCAGCCTTGTCGTTTATCTCTGGTCCTCGTCAGTCTTCTTCTTGTAGAAATACAGTTTTTTGGAATGAGACCATTGCGGAAGCCAGAAGAAACTGTATTTCTATAATACACGTACATATTATCTGATTCTCTAAATTAGGTGTCTCATTCTATGGGCATTTTTTTTTGTTTATACGCCAAAATTCAATATACTCAACATTTAATGCAACCACCAAGTACAATACGCGCCTGTTATTGGCCTCACCGAAATAAAACGTGTAATTTTGTATTATTATTATTATAATAAAAACTAAAATGATAATTATTTCTATTAATAACACGAGTTTAAGAAAATAACAGGTCATAACTTTTTTTTTATGAAGGCTTTAAAGAATAATTGCTTCTTTCTTAGAAGTTGAAATACACGCACTTACACAAACAGGAGAAAATATTAGAAAGGTTTTATTTTTTTCTCTATCGTCTTCGTGTACACTTCAAATATGCGTCTGCCTCTCTCTGGGGCTATCGTCTTCGTGTACACTTCAAATATGCATCTGCCTCTCTCTGGGGCTGTTGTATTATAGGTGAAATGACTCTGCAACTCCTTACTATAAAAGTGTAAATTGGTGATAAGTATAGGACACTCCTGGATTTTTTTATGATTCAGTTTCAAAAAAATAAATAAATAAGGTCGTTTTGCTCTTCTGGCCATAGTTCAACCTGTTCGAAACTGTTTTTTCGTTTCTTCGAGAATAAAAAAAGCTGAAAAAGCTCTTTGTAGTAGAATAAACCTTATGACACTATTTTTAACTTATATTTTTCAAAAATGTTCACCAATTATAAATATTTCGTTTTCATTCTTAAAAGCTTCATTGTATCTTCATGCAACCCATGTTTTTTTTTGAGTACTGTTTGCATAGCTGGAGACTAAAGGATGTTATGTGATTTCTTTGTAAAGTTTTTCCTATATTTGCGTTAATCTTTGTTTTGGCCTTCTTTGGCTTCCTTCGAAAGCTCACTCAATGGTATTATGCAATTGGCAATTATCTTCTTTCCATGGCTTAGTATTTTGGGTATACTGTTTGGCATACAAAACGAATATTTTTAAAAAATATTTCTTTTCCGTCACACATCATTCTCCGAATTTGTCGGGATTAATTTCAAATCCACAAGAGATGGTTTTCAAAATAATTTTAAAATTATGAAGTAAGTGTATATCTATTTCCGTAATACGAGCTACTTGAAGATTTGAAAAAAAAATTTGCCCTGTTGCCATCGTTAGTTATATCTGTGGATTGTTTCAGCAAGTCTAAAAGTAAACCAAGAGAAGAGATATTCTTCTGGTAAAGTTCTCTTTTCTAGGCTTTTCGAGTTAATTCCTTTTGGAGATGCTCTGCAAATATAGCATACCTGGGATGATTGGTGCTGGGACAAAGCACTGCAGACGTTGTCATCGATTATAGTCGAGAGCCTTTTAAAATTGATTTTCAGTTCCTTCCCACCAAAATTTATTCTGATAATTCTTAACTCCCGAATTTGTGTTTTCATTTTGTTGGTATCGACTTGAATTACTTTTTTGGTTTTCATTTTATATGCAAACCTAATTATGCGGCAAAATCTAGTTGAAATAGGCTTCGAATTTTTCCAAAGAAATATCCTGTTTTCTTCAACAATGGAGCAAAAGAAATGGTAAACAATGCTTCGTCTTTGCTTTCAATTTCTGCTTATATGTTTTGAACAATTACGATTTTGAAATCTGGTTATTTGGATTAGCTTTGTGCTGCACAAAGTCGATTTTGATTACGACCTACTTGCAGCCATTTTTTCTTCAACACAGAAATCTACAACAGCTTCTGGGACGTTAGTCCAAGTATAGCTCTTCCACATACCAAATAACATATTGTATGTTAGATCGCCGCTCGTCGATAGTAAAATGAATGTCCTTTAGTGTTTTTTGTTGTTGTTGGAAGTCCATATCGCATAAGATTCGAAAGATATTCCTCCAAATGAAACACAAGAACTTGGGAGATTGATGCCCTCTGCTTTGTATTAATTAACTCTCTTAATAATGCAATGTAGGACACAATCATAAAAAAGGACAAAATTTTAAGTTAATAATAATAACTGTTAAAATTGATACATGAGAAAAAACGTGTGAAACTATTAGTTTAGTTATGGCAAATTATGTTGAAAAAAAGACAGTTCTTTTTTATCCCTGATTGTTTTGGAAATTATTATATATTATCTTTGTAGCGTATACATATGTAGTATGGACTGTAAATTATCCCAATCGTTTCAGATTTCTAGTGTCACTCTGTAATGTCAAGAAATTGCCGCCATGTTGTGTGGTAGTTGTTACTAAGTGTCAGCTTGCTCGAAGCAAGTTTTTGTACTACCATACATTACACTGTGTAGTGCGGCAAAATGCAGTGTACAGGACAGTCACAAGTTGCCACTGAAAAAGCTCACAAGTGCCTTCAGTCACACTTTTTACATACCACTGTAATTTCTAGAAATACTAGGATACTTTTTCCTTCGATTTTTTGGCCTATATCTAAAAGGTTGATATCCTCTACGATCGTATCCTTTAAAAGATCATACGTTAATTTAATTACATCATATCATTTAAATTCGCGTTACTGAATTTTTATAAAAATAAATGTAGGCCTTAATTCTTAAGTAATTTTAAATCAATGTTTTATGCCATCTAGTCATACATACCTTGTTCAGCACAAACATTCGTGGCGCTTGTGGGTCTAGCCAAAGACCGGTTGCCGTCCCCATAATCTTTCTCTTTAATTTCGCTCAAATCTCCAATTAGTTGAATGAAAGAGTCCCTATCTAAAGTTAAGCATTCTACACCTGGAGGCAAGGCAATTACAGACGCTGTTCTGCAATCCTCTTTAAGCAAAGCTTGCTCTCCAAAATAATCACCCCTTTCCAAAGTCCTAATATCCTCTTCTTCAAACCTTCCTAAAAATAACACGTTTAATTATTTTTGGTCAAGTTTCAACTTGGCAACTAGTCGAAAATAATTAGTAAAATTTGTGTACAATTCAACTGAATTATTGCCCGACGTAACACCTTTCCGTTTATAAATTTGCAGACTATAAGTAGATGTTTGTTTGAAAGAATTGACAAGCTGAAATATACACTATGTTTTACGTTCGTGTGCAGTTACTAAATTTTCCAGTTTTGACAACTAAACTAAATTAACTTACCCGGTGCTCTCTGCGTTATTTTGACGCTGCCACTACTAATTATAAAAAATGTATCGCCACTAGCGCCTTGCCTTATAATGTAAGCACCAGCTGGGTAAAACTCAACTTCTAAAACGTCAGCTATTTTGGCCAAAACGTCATTGCTGAGGTTTTGCAGCAGAGGAACTGACTGTAAGAATTTAATATTGTCTTGTAGGCGCTGCATCCCAGTCCTGACCATAATCTGCTGGAAAACTTTTCTGTCCAGAACCCAAACTTTGGAGTTCACCACAACTGAAAATTTTTGAAAATTAGTTTTACAATTTCGTAGTCTACGGTCGTTTACCTCGTATCGACGCCGTTCTTGTGCAATTGTATAGAATTGCAAGCTCTCCAAAGGCCTTTTTAGGCCCCATATTTCCTAGCACGTTGTTGTCCTTGATGACTTCAAAGTTTCCTTCCGCTGAGACGTACAGATGAGCTCCTGCTTCACCTTCTCTGATTACGTAGGATCCCGCTGTGAACTCTTTGAGATACATACAGTCTACGATTTCTCGAATTTGAGAGGAATCTAAGTGCTTCAGGAAGTCGTTGTCAAGGATGGCGTCTTTAATTAGTTGTTTCGACCTTAAACACCAATTTTTATGAATAACTAAAACTTCTCAAACTAACCTCGTATGCTGTACGTTTTTTGCCATTCGCGCGCTTATTTATTTTACATACCGTATATCATTTTTATTTATTGCCCGCGTTAAATCCGTTTTCCTTCCGACTCTTATTTTATAAATCTTTCCTGAAATCACGTTATTGAGAATAAAATTTATGTGTTGCGATGATTTACTTCCATATTAGAATAATATAGAATCTATATACCAATTACAATGCAAATGAGTATCGGACCCTTTATCAGTTTTAGTAATCTTTGAAGGAACGCGAAGAGGGTTTTTTTAAATTACAACTTACCTAAAATCTTTCTCGTGCTTAACCAAAGCTATGTCTCCTGGTTGCGAGCAGACATCGCTTGATTCTGCTGAAACTCCTTGCTTTTTGTTTATTGAATTATTATTAAGACTCTTCTGGTGCGTAGGTGCCCTATTGGCCATCGCATGTTGCTCCTGAAGGCTTGTAAGAATATCGCCATCTTGTGAAACACTCGTGGTTTGTTGCAAAACACTCTGCAAGCAAAACAAAGAAAAATCGTTTCGTTTTCTGGATGAATTATAGATGAAATAAGTCACGAATATAAGGGTAATAATTTTTTTATTAATGACTATTAATCATGCCTTGTGCGTATTCAAATTGCTTGAAAAAAAGGAGGCATATCAATTACGTAATATTTTTTGTGCCTGTAAGTAAATCAACACTTTAAATGATTTTTTTAATGAAAATGTGTGTTTATGTTGTTAATCAGACGATTATCATGTGAACAGTGGAAATCTTTAATCTGGTGCCGAAACACTGCTATCAAGATGGTCAAACACATTTGCGACACGCTATATAACCATCAGTCTTGTTCGTTTCCTTAATTTGTTCAAAATATACGACGAATTTTTTGGTTATGGCGGTCCTTTGCAAGGTTAACGTCCTCGCGCGCCACTTAGGACGTGCGAACAATCAATTATAAGACCTACGCTAAAAATCCTGACAAACTAAAGAATTTGTTGTGTATACACTTAATCGTCTTTGTTTTAAAGTTTGGTGGCGATATCTTTGCTTAAATCACAAGTTTGTTGAGGATTCTGAGGGTCAGGCTTGTATTTTCGTTCACTCCAAAATACTCTTGAAACAAAGCCTTCGTGTACAGTACAAGTGGTGATGAGAGGGAGAAACTTGACTTTTATTAACTGAAATTTCTCCAACAAATCTGCCCTGAAGGATGTGCAGGAACTAATTTTTCAATATCTTAATATTGATTCTGCCAGGACAATGTAGATTTTTTTGCGGTAATTCATATTATAGACAATTTTTTTAATAAATGTTTTATTATTGTTCATTTCATAGAGTTCATCCAACCAGTGTTTTACTATACTCGTATAGTTTTTTGTATCTTTCCTGTTCTGAACCCAATCCCAATCATCAGTGGAGCTGGCACTTATAATAATTACAAACCTTTGGAACATAACACGAATAAAGAACTCATATCATTACCATACACAAACCAAAAAAAGTAAAATTCTTAAAACAACTAAAAAAAACTGCAACTCCTCTTATTTTGGATCATTTTATCATCACAGTTACTAATAAATAGAATAAACCAACATAAAAATGATGTTAGACATAACAATAACAGCACACCAAAAATTTTAGATACCTAACACAATCTTGATAAAAGACTAGTGAAATGTTGCACTTTAAAATTAACGAAAAAATTAGTTATAATTTTTGAAAATGATATACGAAATTTGTCTTAAAATTATTATAATTTAATAAAACATATGGAGTAGGTAATTTTTTAATCAAAGAAAATTAAAAGTAAAATATTTTATTTTTATTATATACGCCCGTGAAGAAGATTACGACGTTGATCTAAACCTTGGGAATTACTTCTGATTTCTTAAAATTTTCAATTATTTTAATCAATTTTTAAGATATTTTAATCAAAGTCAATTATATCCTTTTTATTAATGCAATAAATTGTTAAATGTATACGTTATTAACAATTATAATGTTATTTAAATTATATTTAGATAATAAAAATTAAACATAATTTTCACGGTACAAATTTAGTATAAATTAATTTCAAAAAAATAATTCAATAACTGCATCTTGTTGTTTTGGCATAGTATAGTAGGGGAAAGTAGCCTAAATTGAACAGTCGCCTAATTTGGACTACTATGACACCAAGAGATTTTGTGTGTGATTTTGGATAGGTATCTCGTTTTACGTAGCGGTAGACGAGGTTGATGCAATCGTGTATGTGAGGATACGCCGCATTGCAGGTGTTATTATATCTTCACAAAACTTACTTATTTATCTATATTTTGGACCGGTTCAATTTAGGCAATGACTTTTGCTAGCTTTTGTCGCATACAAAATTGGTGGTTTGAACGAATGCAGTCGTGTGTATGGAGTTGCTAA
>JAUIMW010001595.1:0-12189 GCA_033557785.1 Enochrus cinctus
ATTAGAATGCGAGGGCTTGCCCGAGTCAGCGAGCAGCGAAGCTGCGAGCATACGCAGCTATATTTTAAGATATCTTTTTACCAAGCGAAGCAGTTGTCAATAAATTGAAATGCGAGAGTTTACCCTAGACAGCGAAGCTGCGAGCATACGCAGCTATATTTTAAGATATTTTTATACCAATGAAGCAGTTGTCAATAAATTGAATTATGAGGGCTTGCCCGATTTCATTTAATAGCCTTTGGGCACCAAGTACCAACTTGTTAAAAACCCCAACAACAGATTAAGATGCTCCACAGGCCCATTAAATAAGAATTCTATGAACAATTAAATGATATACTCGCACAACTGGGAAATCAATGAGAATACATATTGATTGGGAACTTCAATGCAAGAATTGGAAGGAGAAGACATCGAGATGGCTTCTATTAATATAAAGAGATCCACAAATATTCATGGCAACAGGATACAAAATAGAAATGATAGTGAACGATTGTAAAGTTAAAATAACTGCAGTGTATAGGTCACCTTCTGGCCATTGCGATGATTGGTGGCGATATCTTGGTTGGTGATATCAATATTTCTAATTCAAGTGAGAACCTATACGCAAATAGGTATAAAAACATGTTGAACGAACTTGGATATGACACTCACATAAACAGACATACTAGAGTGACCAATGAAACAGCAACTATAATTAATCACATTTTTGTAAAAAATACAACCAAGAAAATTAAACCCTGGATCACAACAGCGCCAATAAAATCAATTAAAACCCGAGGTAAACTCAAGAAGCAATGCCTGAAAAATAAAACAAACCTTAATCTTCAAAATATTTATAAGAAATACAGAAACACGCTGAGTACTTTGTTGAAAAGGTTTGGAGTATCATAGGTGATATTACAAATCATGAAAAAAAAGTAAGGAAAGTTTAAACATTGACATGTTTGATGATGATGGCACTGGTATTCGATTCACATCCAAAGGTCAAGATTGGTCTAAACAGTGCTTTGTATACTTTGATTTTCGTTTTCCTCGACACCTCTCTCCTGATTATAATTACTTGTTTCATTTCATAGTACAGCTTAACTGTTCTTTCTATCCTTTTGATTATTTCCATTTCTTGCTTTCCATCTTCTGTTATTTCTACACCTAAGTATCTATAGTTTTACTCTTGTTCTATGTCTGTGTTTCCTATTCTTACATTAAACTCTTCTCTTTGTCCTACCTTCATAACCTGTTTTACTTTTGTTTAGTTTAATGCTGTACTCTTCGAACTTGACTTCCCATCTTCTTAGATCTTAACTTGCTTTACTGTAAATACAAATTCTTATGGCACCAAACACCAACTTATTAAAAACCCCAACAACAAACGATGATGCACCACAAATCAATAAAGTATAGAAATACAATGAGTATTTACTGAATTATAGACCCATATCTAAAATTAAAAACATACGCTACTTTGGTGGAATCTTGAGTAATGGTATTACAAATTGGGGTGGTGTTAAGCTGAAGGCAGACAAACTCTACTCCTACGTGTGGCCACAGATTTGAAAAATACGTTAAAGCAACTCATGTGAAAGGTTTTTTGCACGCAGCTTCCAAACTCTTCATCTCGAAACGTATCTATTTCACGTACCTGAGCCAATTCATATGTGGAGCAATAAAAAAAGAGTGACTTCGCTGTCGTCCAAACATAAAAGAATATCACACCATATATGCAAATATGTACATCTCTTAAAACCCCATATATAACAATAATGTCATCGTTTTTTTGTTGTTGGGCGACAGATCATCCCTTGCACCGTAACCCCCTAAACGCCGAATTTAGTGCCTTTTTGACACTTTGTATCGGGCACAGGCGTTAAATTTAGACCGATTCTACATCTCTATCTCGCTTTCAACCCGAACGAAAGACAGAGGGGACAAAAACATATGAGTTTCATATATGTAATGGGGTTGTACGTAACCTGGGGTGGGTTAGCAGTTTATCTCTTCGGCGCTTATTCCCTAATTTTATTTATAGGAAAAATTTTAATTTTAAAAATGACAAAGTTGCTACCGTCGTAGCGGTAAGTGATTTAAAATCGAGTCGTCTGTGACACACGCAGGAAAGGGAGAATCAAGCGTGCGAGGGCGTCTCTTTTCACAGCCAGCCGCGACAAAGGCGCCTCGTTTCAAGCGTTGAAATTCAATTTGGTTTGGTGTTTTCTGTCGCGATGGGAC
Source organism: Enochrus cinctus (assembly GCA_033557785.1). Taxonomy (NCBI): domain Eukaryota; kingdom Metazoa; phylum Arthropoda; class Insecta; order Coleoptera; family Hydrophilidae; genus Enochrus; species Enochrus cinctus. The sequence continues at coordinate 2,227 of JAUIMW010001595.1, forward strand.
ACATTGGGATCCTTGATGGCTTCCAACGGACTTTATAATTACTTGTTTTTGCGGGACGCGCCGTGAGATTGCGCTGCTTTTGAAGGTTCAAAACGCGGGATGTGTCCCGGAAAGATTTAAATTAGACACCACTTTCAATCGTGATGTTTTGTTTGACACTTTCGGTAATTGATTTTCGTACCCCTTCGTCCCACCGCACCGACAGCTTTCGATAACTCCACGCGCGATGCTTTATCAAGTTGGCATCGATCTCCTCCCGAACAATTGAAGCCAATCTCGGACAACTAGATCTATTTCAGTGGAGGTATCCGGAGGTCACTCCGGGGAATTGAAACTGTTCAGAATTTTCTACATACGTTTGTCTGGTATCTCGCGAGGAGATCTTTCGAGTAGGTTTTTTCAAGTCGGACGATTCGATTCGGGGGACAATGGGAATCAAAGAAATAGATTTATATATCTGGAGGACGGAGGCAGTAAAGATCCTCGGAACTCTCCCCTTTCGCTACAAAGGACCGGGGTGAATGGATAGCCCTGTCTTATCTAAATGTGAAACTTTAAACTGTGCTTCTGGATTTAAATCCGGCCATTTCGAGGAGTTCGAATGGCCATTACAACCTATTTTATTTCTTGCTTTTATGGCAACTGTCGAAAGATATAACTTTATTCATGAACTGCCTTTCGGAACTATGGATAAGCTCTTTTGGTAGAATGTTGCAGGTACAAATGGAGGTGATAAATGTTAATATTACCTTTCAAAAATTCGTTTTTCAAAAGAAGTAAAAATTAAGATATCGCTATGGTGATCAATCTCCTTTTTTCAGATTAGAAAAAAACAATATAAAAAATACTATCAAGGAATCTGAGTCATGAGTCATTGAATGTCCTCCAGGTACGCAAAAAAATACACTCTTCATATTAAACAGTTATGCTTGGAAAAATAAAGACTTTTATAAAGATCTTTCAATATAATCACGAGTACACAGGTTGCAGTGAAGCTGGTGGACATTCCATGCCCATGCTCTTCGTCCATCTATTATCTGACTTTCTAGCTACGTGGCCAGCCCATTTTCATATTAGATATGTGATTCTTTCAATTGCATCCGTAACTTTTGTTCTTCTGTGTAGTTCTTCATTCCAAATTTTATCTCGTAGTGTCACATAGACCTCTCCATGACTCGTTGAGTTATTATAATCTGGTTTCTATAAAGTTTGGCGTTAAAGTCCTCAACAATCTTTAATATTTCTTCTCTGTTGTTAATTATCTTACTCATTTTCTATTTCAGCTTTTCCCTTACTCAATTTGCTGTGTAGTACCCTCATGCTTTTATTCTCTTCTGTAATTCTAGTCACCCATTTATTGTTGTAGTTTCTGATGTCAGTCCTTGCGACTTTTGTTATATCTTTATTTAATTGTCTTAGCAAATCTTTATGTTGTGGGTGTTTTCCTAGTAGTTTTCTTCTCTGTTTCATCAAATTTTTAGTGTTTATAGAAAGTTTATCTTAGTTTTTCTGTTTGTTTTAAGCAGTGTTTCTTCGGCGTTGATTGACTACACAATGTTATTGTTTAGATCCTCGAGATTACGTGTATCTGTGTCCTATAGATTTTCTTTTATGGTTTTTTGATATTTTTCGTACAAATTAGTGTCCTTGAAAATAGCTTCGTATGCTCGCAGCTTCGCTGCTCGCTGACTCGGACAAGTCCTCGCAAGTCAATTTATTAATTTTGCTTCGCTTAATATGAATCAGCGTCTTAAAAATTAGCTGCGTATGCTCGCAGCGAGCAGTGGAACTGATTCATAAGAAACGAAGTAGAATTAAAAATGTTTTGCGAGGGCCCGTTTCGCTGCTCGCTAACTTGACCAAACCCTCGCAGGTCAATTTATTACTTCAGCTTAGCTTCGTATGAATCAGTGTCTTAAAATATAGCAGCGTATGCTCGCAGCTTTGCTGCTCGCTGACTCGGGCAAGCCCTCGCAAATAAATTTACTAATTTTGCTTCGTTTCGAATGTATCAGTGTCTTAAAATATAGAAGTGTATGCTCGCAGCTTCGCTGACTCGGGCAAGCCCTCACAAATCAATTTATTAATTTTGCTTCACTTCGTATGAATCAGTGTCCTAAAATATAGCAGCGTATGCTCGCATCTTCGCTGCTCGCTGACTCGGGCAAGCCCTCGCAGGTCAATTTATTATTTCTGCTTCGCCTCATATAAATCAGCATCCTAAAATATAGTAGCGTATGCTCGCAGCTTCGCGGCTCGCTGACTCGGGCATGCCCTCCCAGGTCAGTTTATTAACTTCGCTTCGTATGAATCAGTGTCCTAAAATATAGCAGCGACTGTTATAGAGATCTTTAAATATAATTATCAGTACACACATTTCAGTGCAATTGGAGGACATCATATGTCTCCAGACCTTATCAGAGAAAAAAGCAGCATAAAAGACTATCAGGTTATTGAATGTCCTTAAAATACAGTCTTCTTATTAGCTAGTTATGCTTGGAGAAGTAAAAACTTTATCAAGATCTTTTAATACATAAGTTTCAGTGTACCTGGAGGACATTCCATGTCCCCCAGACCCCCTGGTGGTCTTTTTCAACGATGGTTTTGATAAACGAATATTTTCTGATCTTAAAAAATAAAAGAACTGAATTTGGGGGACATTGAATGTCCTTCAGGTGCTTTGTATTATTAATTGTATCAAAAGATCTTTATAAGAGTCTTTATATCTCCAGATATAACCAACTTATAAAAAGAGTGTATTTTGTAAGATATTTCATGTCCATTTCGGGAGTGGAACGTCCTCCAGATACGCTACAAAATAAAAGACTCTTATCAAGATGTGCGAATACATTTATGAGTACATAGATTGTGGTGTAGTGTTTTTTTTTTATTTTTTAATTTCAGAAAATATTTCTACATTGGAGTGCATTTTGTAGGGTATCTGGAGGACATTCCATGTTGTCTTTTTTATGTTGTTTTTTACTGTATTCCAATGTAGGATAATTTTCTGATTTTAAACAATAAAAGATATAACATAAAATGTCCTTCAGATACACTGCAAAATGTGTATTAAAAGAACTTGATATAAGCCTTTGTCTCTTCAGGTATAATAACTAATTAGAGTGTATTTTGTTTACTCTTGCCTAGATCATTTAATACAGTTATGAGTACATAGTTAAAGAGTGCATCTGGAGGACATTCCATGTTCTCTAGACTCCTTGTTGGTTCTTCTTTTATTTTTCATAATAATAATTCCTATATAAGAACATTTTTTATGTGTTTTTTTACTCTTTTCTAATATTTTTTGATCTTAACAAATCAAAGAAAAACAGCCAGGTGACCTGAAGGGCTTGAAATGCTCACCAGGTACACTGCAAACTGTATGCTCATAATTGCATTGAAAGATCTTGATACAAATCTTTATTTGTCCAGATACAGTTAACTAATAAAAAGAGCGTATATTGTAGCGTCCCTACAGTAAAAACCAACCTCCACGAGATCTAAGAGACATGGAATGTCATCCTGGTACGCTAAAAAATACACCCTTCTCATTAGTTAGTAGTACATGGAAAAAAAGTTGTTTTCCAGATTTTTAAACACAATTATGAGTACACAAGTTGTAGTGTACGTGGAGGACATTCCATGTCTCCCAAGAACTCTATTGAAATATAGGAATGCTTTGTGTTCCTAAAAAATAAAAATGGAACCACCAGGGGGTCTGGGGGATATAGGATGTCCTCCAGGTACACCGCAAACTGTGCACTTATAATTGTATTAGAAATCTTGACAACAGCCTTTATTTCATTAGTTAATAATATCTGTAGAAAAAAGCTGTTTTCAAGATTTTTGAACACAATTATGAGTACACAAGTTGCAGTGTACCTGGAGGACATTCCATACGCCAAATTCTCGTACTTTAGTATCTTCTCTCGTTCGGTTTTTGCGATGTTGCGGAAGAGTTGTACCGGAATGTCTATGATGGTCCCCGTTTGTTCCTTCTTCTTTATCAGCAGAATATTCGGCCTGTTGTAGTCAACGGTTCTGTCGGTGATTATGGGCCTGTCCCAATAAAGCACGTACTCCTTGAATTCCAGCACTGGTCGTGGCTCATATTTGTAGTATAGCGGAGAATCTTCACCAAGCAATCCATACTTGATCGCAAGCTGCTGGTGCACTATCTTGCCATTCATCCATAAGCTGGTCTTCCATGATGCCACGGGATGTTGTAAGCTTTGTCTTATCATTGGATCAATCTTGTAGATTTCCAAAACTTTAACGAGCCAGCATGGGGTACAAAATCGAAGGCCTTCGCGTAATCTATGTAGCAGATGTGAAGATTGCGTTTCTACTTTTGCACCTGCTTGAGAACTACGGCGTCTACGGTAAGCTGCTGTTTGCATCCCAAAGAACCTCTCTCGCATCCTTTCTGCTCAGCCTCCAACACATTGTTGTTTACGCAGTGATTGTAGATCTTCTCGTTGATTAAAGCTGTGAAGAGCTCGCAGATTGTCGACAAGCCTGTGATGGGCCTATAATTCCTAGGATCCGCCCTGTCTCCTTTCTTGAAGAGTAAGAAAGTGTGTGTCAATCTTTGCTCTCCTTGCTGTATGTCTGGCGTTCCTTAAGATTCTGACATTCTTACGACCTGCAATATTTTGTTGTGGTAGGTGATCTTATTCATATATTTTTTTCGGATGCCTTAGAAGCCCAATAGAATCAAACAACTTAATTAATGATTTGACTAATTTAGGACATCATTTTCCATTCTTTGGAGGTGGCCTCACCAGCCCTCTCCTTGCTATGAAATCCTTCACTGATTCCACTTCAAGCCTAATATCGTCATTTGTCATCCTCTCTCTTCTGGTCGCGCCATCCACTCTTCTGAGACACTTCATTTCAATTTTACTTATATAAGAACTCGTCAGATTCTTTAATAATTTTGACCGTAAAAGAATTGAACAGGGTTGGGTTGGGTTCAGACTTCCTCCCTGACGCAAACCATTATTTGTTGTGAATTTCTTAGAGGCTCATATTTTTATATATCACCATATGTACTTGTACCTCTCTTATCCCTTGTAGAAGTTTTGAATTCTCACCGTATCCTCTCTTTCTGCATTTATCAGAAATCATCAAAGATCTTGATAATGCTATTTATATCTCTTTATATCTCCAGTTATACCTAACTTATAAAAAGGGTGTATTTTGTAGCGTACCTGGAGGACATGGAGGACATTCCATGTTCCTCGGATCCCCTAGCGCTTCTTGTTTTATTGTTATCAGTTATCATACTCTTCTTATTAGGTAACTATACTTGGAGAAATAAAGACTCTTATCAAGATTTTTTAATACAATTATGAATACACCGTGTACCTGAAGGACATTCCAAATTCCCAAAACCAGTCACTGCAGCTTAAGTACCTATAATTGTATTAAAAGATCTCGATAGGAGTTCCTATATCTCCAGGGATAACTAACTTCTAAGAAGAGAGTATTTTGTTCATGTTCCCCAGACTGTTATCGAGATCTTTAAATATAATTATCAGTACACACATTTCAGTGCAATTGGAGGACATCATATGTCTCCAGACCTCCTCAGAGAAAAAAGCAGCATAAAAAAGACCATCAGGTCATTGAATATCCTTCAGGTACGAGACAAATACATTCTTATTAGTTAGTTATGCTTGGAGAAGTAAAGACTTTATCAAGATCTTTTAATACATAAGTTTCAGTGTACCTGGAGGACATTCCATGTCCCCCAGACCCCCTGGTGGTCTTCTTTAATGATGATTTTTACTCTATTCCAATAAACGAATATTTTCTGATCTTAAAATTTAAGAGAAGAAATGGGTTTGGGGGACATGCAATGTGGTTTGTATTCATATTTGTGATAAAAGATCTTTATATTTCCAGATACAACCAACTTACAAAAAGAGTGTATTTTTCATGTGCCCCTACCCCTTGATGGACTTTTTATGCTGTTAAGATGGGGGACATAAAATGTCCTCCAAATATACTGTGAAATGTATATTAAAAGATCTTGATATAAGCCTTTCTCTCTTCGGGCATAACTAACTAGTTAGAGTGTATTTTGTTTACTCTTGCCTAGATCTTTTAATATAGTTATGAGTACATAGGTAAACAGTGCATCTGGAGGACATTCCATATTCTCTAGATTTCTTGGTGGCGTCTAGAAGACATGGAATGTTTTCCAAGTACATTGCAAACTGTGTAGTATCAGAATCTTTATTTCTACAGGGACATGGAATGTTCACCATGTACACCATAACCTGTTTACTTAGAATAACAACAAAATAAATTGATATGGATCTTTATTTCTCCAAGTATAGCTAACTTTTAAGAAGAGTGTATTTCTTAGCATCCCTGAAGCAACAAAATAAAAACTGTATTCACAGATCTTGGAGGACATTCCACGTCCCTCCCCTAGGTGTATTTTCTGAAGGTTGGACATGGTATTTATGCTACTCTTTTACAATAAAAGAGTATTTTCTGATCTTAAGCAATGAAAATAACCAGGTACACTGCAAACTGTACACTAATAATAATATTTAAAAATCTTGGAGAACTAAAGATCATTATCGACATTTTTGAAACAATTACGAGTACGCAGGATACAGTGTACCTGGAGGACATTCCATAACACAGATATGGCAATTTTAATAACAACGTTTCAATCTATTTATGGTATTTGTATCTAGAGGTCGAACATAAAATAGGTGTTCGTGATTCTCCCCTTTGGGACTGTGGTATGGTAGGTGATCTTATCCATATTTTTTTCAGATACCTTAGAAGCCCAATAGAATCAAACAACTTAATTAATGATTTGACTAATTTAGGTCATCATTTTCCATTCTTTGGAGGTGACCTCACCAGCCCTCTCCTCGCTATGAAATCCTCCACTGATTCCACTTCCAGTTCTTGTCTTACATCGTCATATCTAAACCTCTCTCTTCTGGTCACGCCCTTCATTCTTCTGAGATACTTCATTTCAGAACTCGTCAGAATCCAGGTTTTTGTTAGTGGTATGGTTCTTTCCTAGCACTATTTAATAATTTTGTCCATAAAAGTATTGAATAGGGTTGGGCTGGGCTCAGACTTCCTCCCTGACGCAAACCACTATTTGTTGTGAAGTTCTCAGAGCTCATATTTTTATATACCAACATATGTACTTGTACCTCTCTTGTCCCTTGTAGAAGATCTTTTTTTAGCGTCACTCACATCCTCTCCAACTTTACACTGTTAAATATTTTTACGTGGTCTTCGAGTCTTGTATTCAATACATCCTCATACCTTCTGCTTGTTTCTTGTTCTCTTAATTTGTAGGTTTTTATTTGTTCATGGGATTCCTCGTATTTTTGTGTATTTCTAATATCTTCTTCTCTTTCCTTAAGTCTTGTCACGACTAGTTGCCTACTACCAATTTCTGGTCCTCTTCTAACTCTTATGTCCATTACTTGTCTCCTGTTTGTTTTGTCCACAAGTATGTTATTTATTATGGATCGTTCGTTTCTTCTTTTCACTTCTCTGATATATAAGAGCATGTTCTTGTGTCACACAGTCACACTAAGTACTTATAAGTGTATTAAAAGATCTCAATAGGAGTCCTTATATCTCCAGAGATAACTAACTTCAAAGAAGGGTGTTCCCCAGATCTCCTAGTCGTTCTTCTTTTATTGTTATATACCTGCAGAAATAAAAACTGTTATCGAGATCTTTAAATATAATTATGAATACACACTTTGCAGTGCAGACCTCCTCGGAGAAAAAAGCAGCACAACATAGACCATCAGGTCATTGAATGTCCTTCAGGTACGACACAAATACACTCTTTTTATTAGTTAGTTATGCTTCGAGAAGTAAAGACTTTATCAAGATCTTTTAATAAAATTTGTGCATAAGTTTCAGTGTATCTGGAGGACATTCCATGTCCCCCAGACCCCCTGGTGGTCTTTTTTAATGATGGTTTTTACTCTATTCCAATAAACGAATATTTTCTGTTCTTAAAAAATAAAAGAAGAACTGGGTTTAGGGGACATGGAATGTCCTTCAGGTGCTTTGTATTCATAATTGTATTAAAAGATCTTTATAAGAGTCTTTACATCTCCAGATATAACCAACTTATAAAAAGAGTGTATTTTGTAGGACATTTCCTGTCCATTTCTGGAGTGGAATGTCCTCCACATTCGCTACAAAATAAAAAACTCTTATCAAAATGTGCGAATACATTTATGAGTACACAGATTGTGGTGTACAGGAGGACATTCCCTGTCCCCCAGGCTTCCTAGTGTTTTTTGATATTTTAAGTTCAGAAAATATTTCTACATTGGAGTGCATTTTGTAGGGTATCTGGAGAACATTCTATATTGTCTTTGTTATGTTATGTTAGATTTATGTTATGTTTGATCTTGATATAAGCCTTTGTCTCTTCAGGTATAACTAACTAATTAGAGTGTATTTTGTTTACTTTTCTAATATTTTTTTATCTTTAAAAATCAAAGAAAAACAGTCAGGTGAACTGAAGGGCTTGGAATGCCCACCAGGTACACTGCAAACTGTATGCTCATAATTGCATTGAAAGATGTTGATATAAATCTTTATTTGTCCAGATGCAGTTAACTAATAAAAAGAGCGTATATTGTAGCGTCCCTATAGTAAAAACCAACCTCCACGAGATCTAAGAGACATAGAATGTCCTCCTGGTACGCTAAAAAATACACCCTTCTCATTAGTTAGTTGTACATGGAAAAAAAGTTGTTTTCAAGATTTTTGAACACAATTATGAGTACACAAGCTGCAGTGTACCTGGAGGACATTCCATGTCTCCCAAGAACTCTATTGCAATATAGAAATATTTTCTGTTATTAAAAAATTAAAATCGAACCACCAGGGGGTCTGGGGAACATGGAATGTCCTCCAGGTATACCGCTAAATGTGCACTCATAATTTTATTAGAAATCTTGACAACAGCCTTTGTTTCATTAGTTAATAATACCTGTAGAAAAAAGATGTTTTTAAGATTTTTGAACACAATTATGAGTACACTAGTTGCAGTGTACCTGGAGGACATTCCATGTCTCCCAAGAAGTCTATTGCAATATAGAAATATTTTCTGTTCTTAAAAAATAAAAATCGAATCACCAGGGGGTCTGGGGAACATGGAATGTCCTCCAGGTATACCGCTAAATGTGCACTCATTATTGTATTAGAGATCTTGACAACAGCCTTTATTTCATTAGTTAATAATACCTGTAGAAAAAAGCTGTTTTCAAGATTTTTGAACACAATTATGAGTACACTTGTTACAGTGTACCTGGAGGAGATTTCATGTCTCCCAAAACTCTATTGCAATATAGAAATATTTTCTGTTATTAAAAAATAAAAATCGAACCACCAGGGGGTCTGGGGGACATGGAATGTCCTCCAGGTATACCGCAAACTGTGCACTCATTATTGTATTAGAGATCTTGACAACAGCCTTTATTTCATTAGTTAATAATACCTGGAGAAAAAAGCTGTTTTCAAGATTGTGTGTACCTGGAGGACATTCCATGTCTCCCAAGACCTCTATTGCAACATAGAAACATTTTCTTTTCTTAAAAAATAAAAATCTAACCACCAGGGGGTCTGGGGGACATGGAATGTCCTCCAAGTATACTGCAAACTGTGCACTCATTATTGTGTTAGAGATCTTGACAACAGCCTTTATTTCATTAGTTAATAATACCTGAAGAAAAAAGCTGTTTTCTAGATTTTTGAACACAATTATGAGTACACAAGTTGCAGTGTACCTGAAGGACATTCCGTGTCTCCCAAGAACTCTATTGCAATATAGAAATATTTTCTGTTATTAAAAAATAAAAATCGAACCACCAGGGGGTCTGGGGGACATGGAATGTCCTCCAGGTATACCGCAAACTGTGCACTCATTAATGTATTAGAGATCTT
>JAUIMW010001596.1:0-12188 GCA_033557785.1 Enochrus cinctus
AATCGAAAATCTAGAAATTCTAGATTGCGAATTTACGAGAACTTGCACCAACTATATAGCGCGTCACATCGGAGCGAGGCAGAATTAACCGGACAGTGGTATAGAGTTAAGGAAGTGAGCTCCGAACGCGACAAAAAGAAGCCACCAGTAACGCGCCTTCTAAATATTTGCTGGCCGTGTTTATTATAAATAGTAGACAATTTCATTTATTTTATTAATTGTAAATAGTTATTGGTGTAAATAGTTTTAAATTTAAATATTAGTTAAATAAACTCTTTTATTGACCCCACGAACGTAACAATACGTATCTCGCAAATGGCACCGAGTGTGAAGTACTCGGGTACTTCTTCATGCGACATTTGTGTTCGCAGTTGCGCGGCGAGATTTTGTTTAGGTATGGAAATCGAGCGTCGATGGGTTTGTTAGTGGCGGTGAACGAGCTGACAGGACATAAAAATGCGTACGTTAAGGAAGAGTGTAGGAAGGTCGTTAGACCTGAAACCATCTAATTTATCGGAGAAGTAGATAATTTGAATTATGTTTGCTCTCTGCAGAGATCCTTTTTCTTGTGGAGAGGAAGCTTTTTTATGCATCCGCATAACTCGTTTTCCGCATCTAGAACAACCTGTCCTCGGGTTATACGCCTTTAAATATACATTTATACGCACATGCTCTAATACTTGTTTAATATATTTAAAGTTGATAGTACGCCCATCTGATTTTTTCCGTTTCTGTTGGGCGTTCAAAGTGGCTTAGGCAGACACGTACAAAATGAAAAATGTGTTTTGGCGGTACGCTTAAGGTAGTACCATTATGGTACCGAAAGATAAATTAGGCGAGTCGCGAGTAGTACTACTTGCAAAGTTGTGTCTCCCATTAATCTCCGGCAGAATTTTTGCAAAGTTATTTCTAAACAAGTTAAAAAAAGTATTTGCGACATGTTTCTTAACAATCTCATTATAATAAAAGAATTGGTCGTACCGCACTTTCCCTTGACTTTTATTAAAACGCTTAAGTTCACTTGTTGCGGTTGGTTTGCAATAATTTCTTAAATTTGAGGAATGTTGCAATGCGCCGCAATAATTTTGAGAGCGAAATGAACGTGCTCGCTCAGATTTTTGAGAAATATCTCGATGCAGCAGTACCGGGAATGCTTAAAATGTGATCTTATCTTATGGTCGTCGTTGGTAGCCAAACAAATAGCTTATTTCCTATATTAATCGAGATAAGCAAAATCATTACATAATAAATACATTTTTTCATTATGCTGTTCGATACGTACCGACACTGAGGTACTTACCTATTCTAATCTTTATATTTAGTTTGAGGTGAGGCCGATATTGACCTTTCATAATAACTATTAATTTCTTTGTCCGTAAAAATATGTTCTGGCATAAAATGTTGTAAAATTGGTACTAACATGTACTGTGGAATGTCTAGAGAAATTAATTGTTGGTTTTAGAGGTCGAGGAAACTTCTGTTGGAATTAATTGGCGAGGTGTTGCAGGAAAATCGAAGGCAAAAGTTCTCGCATTTTCTAGAGTAACTAAGACTAGGAATGTGGAATGTCAGAGGCATAAAGGGAAAGGAAGAGGAATTGGTTGAAGAGATGATGACGCACGGAATTGAAATTATGGGAATAACTGAAACCAAAAAGAAGGGCAAAGGAATTAGCAAGATACACAAAGGATACTGGTTATTATGGTCAGGAGTGGAAGAGGACGAACGTGCAAAGGGAGGCGTGGGAATAGTACTATCACCTGGCCAAGGAAAAAATATAACATAAAAATTTCATAGTGATAGACTTATGAGCATTGAAATCCAATTACTCGAAGGTGAAATCCAAATAATGGAACGCTAGAGGCAAGTCCTCGCAATTCCATTAATTGATATTTGCTTCGCTTGGTATAAATAAGTGTTTTAATGTAACTATGTATATTCGCTAACTCGGACAACCTCTAAAGAATGCAATTTATTAACATTTGCTTCGTTTGGTATAAAGAAGTGCAATAATTCATAGCTGCACATGTTCACAGATTCACTGCTCGTCGACTCGAGCAATGAGATTTATTGATACTAGCTTCACTTAGTGTAAAGAAATGTCTTAATACAGAGCCGCATATGCTCGCAGCTTCGCTGCTCGCTAACTCGGGCAAGCCTTCGCAATTCGATTAATTGATATTTGCTTCGCTTGGTATAAGTAAGTGTTTTAATGTATTCTCGCTAACTCGGGCAAGTCCTCGCACTTCGATTGATTAATATTTTCTCCGCTTGAATAAGTAGGTGTTTTAATGTAGCTAACTCGGATAAGGCCTTATAATACAATTAAAAAACAATTTAAGAATACTATTTATTGATATTTGCTTGGTTTAGTATAAAGAAGTGCCTCAATTCGTAGCTGCATATGTTCGCATATTCGCTGCTCGCCGACTTGAGCAAGCCTTCGCAATGAGAAGTGTCTTAATACATTAACGTCTATACTCACATCTACACTGCTCGTTAACTCGGACAAACCCTATAATGCAATTTATTAATATCTGCTTCGCTTGATACAAAGTCTTATTTTGTAGGTGTATAAAGAAGTGTCTTATTACGCAGAACTATATAGAAATGTCTCAATAGCTGCGTATGCAATGTAATTTATTGATACTTGTCTAGTTTGGTATGAAGAAGTGTCTTAACTACATATACTCGCAAGCAAGCCCTCGCAATATGAATTGGTATTTTTGCAACTTCGTTCCTTATTGACTCGGAAAAACCTTCCTAATTCGGTTTTTGATATCATTGACTCGGGAAAGCATTCGCAATGCAATTTATTACATATCTATAAGAAGTGTCTTAATACATAGGCGCATATGCTCGCAACTTTACTACTCTCTGACTCTGGCAAGCCCTCGCAATATAGTTCGTCGATACTTCCTTCGTTTGGTATAAAAATGTCATGATATATAGCGGCGTATGTTTATTGTTCGCTGACTCGAACAAGGTAACACGCAGATTAATTTCAAAACATTTATTCTAAGTGAAGCAGATATCAATAAATTGATTTGCGAGGTCTTCTTAATGTCATAATAATAATATTCTTGCAATTGCTCACTGACTCGGGAAAACTTTAGATTTTTGATATCTGCTATTCTTGATATAAATAATTCTTTTGAAATATGGCTGTGTATACGAGCAGCATCGCTGTTCACTGACTCAGACAAGCTCTTGTTTCATAGCTGTATAACGAAGTGACTTAGTACATAGCGGTGTACGCTGACTCGAACAAGTCCTCGTAACGCAATACGCAACTTTTATTTATATTAACGAAGCAGATATCAATAAATTTAATTTCGAGGTCTTCGCAATGCAATTCAACTGATAGATAGTTTTATTACGAGTGCTTACCTGAGTCAACGAGCAGCCAAACCGCAAGCTTACGCAGTATATGTTAAAAACTTAATTATACCAGAAGAAGCGAGTATCCCTAAGTTGCATTGCGAGGGCTGGTCCGAGCAGCGAAGCTGCGAGCATATGCAGCTATATTTTTAGAAAACTATTATAACAGATATCAATTAATTTAATTCCGAGGCGTTCGCAATGTAATTTAATTGATAGATAGTTCCAGATAGTGCGAGTGGTTACCTTAGCTAGTTGGCGAGTAGCCAAGCTGCCAGCTTACGCAGCTATATTTTAAAAACTTAATTATATCAGACAAAGTGGGTATCAATAAGTTGCATTGCAAGGGCTATATTTTAAGAAGGCTATTAAAATAGTTTTAATTTAATTCCGAGACTTTTGCAATGTACTTTAATTGATAGATAGTTTTATTGCGAGTGGTTACCTGAGTCAGAGAGCAACCAAGGTGCGAACTTACGCAGCTATAGTACTCCAAATTTGAAGAGACGGTATTGGCAAGTTGAAATGAAGAAAGAAAACAAAGAAAAGCGCATGGCAATGGTTTGTGGTAATTCACCGTGATGCCGTTCGGATTATACGATGCTTCTGCTGCCTTTGCTATTGGAGTATTGTACATAACACAGTTGATAATGAAAGTAGAAGAAAAGTTATTCAGCATCTTTGCCAAATCCTTAAAGTTAAATGCAGCTATACTTATTTATACCAAACGAAGCAGGTATCAACACAGACGATTGTAAAATTGGCATCTTTGCAAAATCCTCAAAATAACGACGTACGAATCTTTTTTCCTCGAAAAGTATAAATACTACACAATTGTAGGCATTTCTGTTAATATCCAATAGATAGCGGCATTGTATGATAATTTCAGAGAAGATTTTTTTATCTTAACAGTTACTTCGCTCGTGCGTGTTTTTGCAGTTATTTTTGCTAAATTTAAAATTTAAAAACTACTTTTAAGCCGTTAATACATCAATAGAGGTTTATTGTGTTTCAAAATTTCGATTAGAGTTTTGCAGAAACTTTTAGAAACCTTTTAAAATGAAGTTCACCTGTTCTCTCGAAGAAAAAGAGGAACTAGCTAAAAACTGAAGAATGCGATTAAATAGGAATTTTGTTATTAAACGTCATGGGTCTGTAGGAAATAGCACGGTCGATATTACAAGTGATCGACGCAAATTTCTAATCGATAGGTTAGTTAGAATTAACAAAGGACTCGATCCGCACATTATCGATAACGTCAGTACTAATTAAATTCAAATCGAACAGATGCACTCGCAGTGCAGTTCTATTGGAAACAATGAACCATAAACTGGTTAGCTTTCTATATTTTAAGTGTAAAATGCGAATAATCGAAATTTCTTTGTCGCCATTAAATTTCCATCACGAGTACAGCTGATTAGAAAGTTTCCTAACACAAAGTACATGCGGTAATGGTGGATAATGGTATATTAAAAGCGTTGGCAAAGCCGATACTGGCACCAGGAATGGTTGGACGCTGACTCGTTCAAGGTTTTCCTTAAAAAAATAACGCGCTGGTGGGAACCGCCCATTCCTACATGGTCATAATCACTTTGATTACTATATCTATATACACTACTAGTTTAGTAACTTGTAACACCTGTACGCCGTGCCGAGGCGTTACTATTTATCATTGATCGCGAGCAATATACATAATAAAAAGATTATATGGGACGAAGTAAAGCAGAAGTCGCGTTTGTACTGTAGTAGTAAATGCAATTCAAACCTTAATTCCATTGAGTAGAGTAGTTTTTCTTGGACCACTCCACTCCACTCCACATGCTAACCTAATGAGTTATTTTAAAAGGGGCCAGACACTCGGAATATGATTGCAAATTAGCCCGACACCATTTATGAGCCAGATTCGTTTACGTAAGCTGGCGATTTAGAGTGCTTGCTACCATTAGAATAATTATCTTCCGCCTTTGGTCTTTTTATTAATTACCACCGCCGCGTTGGCTGTTCTGCTCGATCTGCTGGTGTCATCGGGCGATTTTTAACGACCGTTAAAAAAACGTGAGGATAAGAACAAAGTTAGAATTAAGACAAAGAGTCCGATGGTATTTGATAAATAAGGTACACTCCCATGTATTTGAGATAGGTATATTTCAATTGAAATGGCAGGTTTAGGAACACGTGTCTCGACTATCACTCAACCTCGGCGTGTCGTTAGTATGGTCATTTTCTCTTGCATATCTCAATAACTACCGAGTTAGAGAGCATAGTACATTCTATTCCAGCATATAGATTCAATGACAACTACCTACGGACTACGCACGGAGTATAGTAGATTTGTCCATATAAAGTGCAACCTAGTTTTCTATGAATAAACCCACTGGCATGTCGAGCAAACTGTAACACCCTCGGTACACGACAAGCAGTACCAGGGTATGGGTATACGCTGGGAAACGCTATTTAGTTAATGGTCTACAAAGAGACTTTTTTTTGGTAAAGCGTCAGTCTTAATGAATACATAAACACGACGTCAAATGCCAAATATAAACTTGAGGCAGGACTTCTGAGCTCTTTTAATTAATGTAGCTGTGATTATGTCTTTTAATTCTCTCTCACAAATTGCCTCAACTGTCTTCTAACCATTAGCATCATCTCCGATCTGGATCGTCAAAGAGTGACGAAATAGGTAAATGAACTTCAAGGACGAGATGGCCCTTCCTATGGCCCCCGAAAAGTTCTGATGATACCTCAACCGAACATCAATATGCAGCCCAAGATTCCTAGAGACCTCATTTGAGTCTCTTGCCGCCCTCAGACGTACCCTCTCTCAGAATGAAGCAGTAGTCCAAATTCAAATGTTCATCGGCAATCCGGCAGTCAGCTGTTGAAAAGGATGATACATCTGCGAGTCATCCGCATACAGATAGAATTTGCAATGCTTCTTAGCATGAAAACATATTGGGAGTGTAAACGGAGAACAACAAGAGATCCAAAATTGAACCCTGCGGAACACCAGAAAGATCAGAAAATCTGCACGCCTCTTTCGAAACAACACAAAAGTGAAGGACCTTGTGTCATCCATTCTAACTAGATGTTCGAATAATAGTTAATAAAAGTTGTTGCCTATGGATTGTTTCCAGCACAAGTTCGTTCATTTTCATGATCCTTGTCCCCTTCCATGCCACCAGATTCTGAGACTTGAGTTCTCCCACACTCGTTGTAAACACAACCAAAGCGACAGCGAACACTTTCGTCTTTAGTTCCTTCAACACATCATCCATTATGATTATAAATAATACCGGACTCAATCGTCCTCCCTATAGCATTCCCTCCCTTCTCTCAAAGATGTCAGACTGTTTGTTAGCTTTCGTTACTTGGTTTCTGGTTCTTTTGTATATACACTCTATGTTCTTCCTGAGTTTATCTCCTACTTCTCTATGCTTCAAGCTTCTCCATACTAATCTTCTTGGGTTTCTTCTCAATTATCTGGTTCAGTGTAAATATATGATCTTACATGCTTCTTCCTTTACGGAAACCGTTGTGCCTTTTCATCTGGTCCTCACCTTGCAGAGGAGACTAATGGAGGCTTAGTCTCCCTTCCAAGGTCCTCTGGTACCCCTTCAGCACTACACTTAACAGAGTTATGCCTCTGTAATTCCCACAGTCACTACTATCTCTTTTTTTTATAATTATGCCTGCCTCCCATTCTCCAGGCATGGTATATCTGGTAGGATTTGTAGTCAAACAAGTGTTTTTTCACTTAATTTATTTAGCACCAATTACTTTACCCTTAGAGGTTATATGTACAACTGTACTGACTCTCATCTTTATTATATATGCGAGTGCTGGGATTCCAGACCTTCTAGCCGTTTCTAGCGGATTTCATTCTCGAACGTCTGTTCGTTTGGTAGCACTGCCTCTCTCTTAAGACTGATCGTCCCGAGCAGTAATCCTACGGTCCTATGCTCCCAAAAGCATGATATTTCCTAACGGTTTTTCCTATTGATAAAATGCTTCATTTGGCAATCTTCGTGGCATTTTCCATTTATCCATAGGTTTCTCGGGCATTTTGTGAGTCTCCTCTACATTCTGCATTATAGTAAAAGTGACAATCCACGTTCTTATTGATGTTGTCCCGTTTGTTGTAATAACAAATGGTGGTCTTGATTTCTGAGCCCTTGAAAACTTCTTCTGTCATACTTCTTCGGCCTTCCTCCTCAATTGATGAAGACCCTCCCAAAGGCTCTTATGCTGTTTGCCATTACTAATCGTTAATACCCGGTTCAGCCTCTTGAAGATCCTGAACTTGTCCAAACCTCTTCCTAAAGTTTAAAGCTATCCTCTTGTTCATCTTCAAATCTGTTCAACAGTTATACCATGATGAAATTTCCTACCTTCTCGTGCCTTCATCATGAAGCCCTGGAACACTTAATTGGTGAGAGACTTAAGCACTTGGACTCTAAGTTCCTCTTCTTCGTCATTTCCGTTATAAGGAGCCAAGCGAACTATTTTTGGCTGGGCCCTTGGTGATATCCGAGTTCTATAGCTAACGTCATTTATCCGTTTGATTATATCGTGTAGCCCTTCCCATTTCTTCTGAAATTTTGGAGTCGTAGTGACCCTTCATCTTGTCACTAGTTTCGCTGATTCGACGACGAACCAACTCGTTGATCCAGTCCGTCTTTTGTTGCAACTTCTCTCCCCAACTTCATTCTCTTGTGGTGGTGTGCCATATAACAGCCCTGCCAGTAGGCTGGGATCTCTTCCAAACACTACCTTCGCTGGTGATACGCTAGTGGTTTCTTGAGACAATGAATGATAAGCCAATAGGAATAGTTCTAGGTGTTCGTCCCACTCACACTGATGGCCTGCGTCGTGTGTTGGTCTTTCTGATTTCGAGAATCCTACACAGTTCTTGATATAGCCGAGAGTTTCGTCCCTGGTCGGAATGAAGCTCTAATACTACACCGAATCGACATATCCAGTTCTTCACCAACTCCTCAGCTACTGTCGATACCTCCTGATTTGGAATGGCATATGCTCCTATCCATTTGCACTACCTGTCATCAGGAAATACTCTCTCTGTAATGGTTATTCTCTTTAGTCTCCTGGATCGAATACATTCTCCAGATCGACAAACACCTGCAACATCCTTCTCTTTTCTTATCTTGCCTTGTATATTACTTGTTTTATCGTGAATATGTCGTTTCGTTGTTTATCTGATCGTCTCCACGTGCCTCCTCTCCTGCTTATTTCCTCTTCTTTCTCCTGTTCCCTTCCTACATACTCGATGGTCTCTCTTCTCATCTTTTATCGTCTTTTTTTTCTGGGCCAAACTGCTCAAAATGCTCCTTCCATTGTGACTTAATTTGTCTTGTTCCCCTCTGCATTGTTTCTGCAGCCTGCAGAACAATGTTTGGCTTTCTCGGTTGTTTCGTTCCATTTTTCCCCAAAGTTTGGCCAGGCTTGTTCACTTCTTTATAGCTTTCCAAAGCTTCACTTCTCAATTTATAGCTTCTAATTGATCTTCTACCCACTATCACCTCCATCCATTGTTTTGTCTAATACTTCGATATATACATCTTAACTTTTGTACTTCCTCTCAAAAAAGGCTTTTCTTTCATCTCGCGAATATCTGAGTTTAACTAGGGCCGGTTTAGTCGAAACTCTAGTCTATATTTTGCATTAAAATATCGTCTACTTTCTGAGTGGTGGGTGCAAAAATCTTGCCCCATGCGACGATGACCCCAGCAGAATCTTTGCGTATCCGATGCCATTTTGTAAAATAGACAATAAACGCCAGTTGCGAAAAAGCGTTGATCACCAGCAGTGCAATTTGCACCATAAAATGCAGTATTCAATTGCAACCGGTATTACACACATCAAACACATTTCGTGTCTTCAACCTCGCTGCAAGATGCGAAACGAGCGGCCATTAAAGATTATTTCGAGTTAACAGGATACATCTTCATTTATTACGTAACGCGAGAAGATATTAACATTTATCCTTTCCTGCAAAAAGGACAGGAAGGAGGACGATTGTTTTAACATCATTTCAAATTTGATACACGCGATTTGCTTCGGTTTCTCCTGCAACAATTTACACGTACCCATTATAAGGCCATTACTATCATGCTATATCCTCCGTTCTCTAATTTATAAAAGGTTTTCTAAATTAATTCGAAATTTATGCGAATCTATCTTGAATATCCTGCCTTAGCGGAACCCAAAATTGCCCTCGCCTTTTATCAAAATTAATTTGGGTACTCATTTTAATGAATTTCGCTATAAAATTTACATCACAATAGATTTAGATTTATATCTCCAGAAATGAAGAAATCTGAACTATCAACTGAAGTTTCCCGCCCATTAGCCTTTGGCGAACCTTTTTGTAACTTCGCAATCGTTTACACTTTTTTTCGCGATTCATAATTATAAACGCTCGTGGTGTTTTTGGATATTACGCCGTTAGTTCCGTTATACGCAGACATGGCTTTCCACGCTAAATGAAAACAATGCAACTACCATGTGGGTCTTACAACTGCATACGCGTATGAAAAACAGTTAAAATTAGAATTTTAATTTGGTGACAAACAGGCGAGAAATCGTTCGCAAGTTGCGTAGCCGCCGCAAATCGCAAGAAAATTACTTCGTTTAGTTTTTGAATAAAGCACGTACGGATGCAACAAGCGTTACTATTCCTGGACGGTTTACAGCACCCTTCAAAATTTCAATTTCCCAAAGCTGTAAAATCAAAATTATTAGAACAATATCCTCGTTGGCCGCCGCAGCCGGCCGATTAGTCGAGCTAGTAAACTGCAATTTGTTTCTAATTTCGACCGAAAATAAAATTTTGTTATTTTAAGCGAGAACTCTATTTTCATTTTTATTTTCAATTTCCTGTTCCTTTAAAATTTCCACTTGGAATTATTAATTTACCTAAACTAATAACGCCGCTATTTAAAATCAAAGCGAGGGTTGCAATTATGTTTATTACCTCTCGTATTCCACATGCATATTTTACATAATTAATTGAATCCGTTTAAAAGACGCGGCGAATTCCTCTGTTAATTGTAATTTTTATTGGATCAGATAAAGGTCGGAATTGTATAATTTTCGCCTAGCCAGTTAACATCTCTTTCAATTGCGCCATTAAACTAACAGTCTGTGATTATAAAAAAATGAATTTACTCTGCGAAATTGAGAGTAGGCAGTAATGCGCTGGCCGGAAAGAATGAATGAAAATACGCGGAGGCCACTTAATGCTGTGCTAAGCGTGTTTTTGTAATCTAAGTATGCACGCCTATCACTCGGTGTGATACCGTTACTCGAGGTACTGTTTTAATAAAAACTTTCGATTTTTGCATTTGCAGTTAAGCCAATAACATCGTCAAAAAGGGATTGATTTTATTATGAGCTTTTTTAAATTTAATCAGATATTTCTTTTTTGTCGTTATCTATCGTTCAACACAGGAAGGTTAGCAAAATACTAATGGCGCCCATTCCCATTTGATTTTCTTTTATCTTGAATCAAAGCAAATGTATATTTGAAATGCACTCAAAACTACACGCGTAGGCTTAATTATACGTTTTACTGATTTCCAATTTTCATTTCACATTAGTGTATGATTTATGTCTGTAATTCTGGCATATAACTCTTCTCACACACGAAGCAATTTCTCGGGCGGAAATTAATGCTTTTTGCTTATAATTATCAAACACAGACTTTTTTTAATTAATCCTAGAAATAAAAAATAAAATTATTTTATAAAGTTTGACATTATTGACAGTCTACGTACTTAGGTTTTCATGTTGAAAATTTCACCTTCACGAGCTGTGAGTTATTATGACTTTCGATGTGGTCTACCTCTAGAACATTGTATCAATCAACTTAGTTCAACTTTTGGGGATGAAGCAAGTTCCAAAGTAATTAGAAGAAGAAAATTAAAAGTAGGTAGATAATAGTGTCCTTGAGACACTTTCCATATCATATAATTTAATATTTTCTCGAAGAATCAGTAATCTATTTTGTGGTCCAAGGCGTCTTCCTCCACTCCTCTCGTTCACCGGATGTAGGCAGTGTCTTCGGGAGCATCCTCCGTCGCAAGCCATCCCCGGCAGACCTCTACACTTCCCAGAGAAGAGGACTGGTGACGGTACTCACAAGTCTCCCTTTTCAGACATCCCCTCGTGTGGTAGAAATAGCAGTCTACCGTCCTCCTGGGTGTCACGGGCTACCTTAAATACGGAACGCAAACTATGATCTTTATCTTGATCCTTGATCCGCCAATCCAACCGGTCTAGTCCACATCCCAGTCTAGGAATGGCCAGGAAATGCTCGTTGTCCTCGAGAAGAGGGTTTTTGAGGTCTTTGAGCGCCCACCACGTATTTTAATAACTCGGTTTCATCTCGTTACCAGGTGGAAGATCTTCCTATCTCTACGCTCTTGCCTGATTGCACGTCCTGGCTGTCCTTCCCGCTGGTATGGCGTCCCAAATCTTCGACGGAACTCCGCAGTGATCTCTCGTCCCATTTTCAGGTCTTTGGACACACAATGGGCAAGTACATACTCGGCCGGTACTTCGAACAGGTCACCACGTTTTTCCTCAGTGACACCGTAGCAAAACTTCTTCCCACTGGCAGCCTCCTTGAGAAATTCCTTAAGGAAGGCGGTGTCTTTTTCTGCTGCCACAATAGCTACCCTTCCTTCATCGTCGTCGTAGTCTCCGCTATAGGCTGCTAGGTGATCAGAGTGCACAACCATGGCCCGCCCTCTTGACGTCTTCACAATGCGATACAAGACGTCATTAAT
>JAUIMW010001597.1:0-12186 GCA_033557785.1 Enochrus cinctus
GAGTTATGTCAGTATCGGACAGGAGTCTCTTTCGGGTCACAGGGGTAGACAATTCAGTATTCTTCAATTTTGTCGCTTTCGTCACCACACCTCTATGTGACATACTCATTTGTTATTTATACGGTTCACAATCTGAAACGGGGCGTCTACCTTTAAGGGGTAACACCACTGTAAATTTTTTAAAAAAATCGATATTTTTTTTGGCTTAAAAAATACTTTGAACCTTTTAGAATATGGGGAAAAACATTTCACACCTCAAAGTTTTTTTTTCTTGTAATTTGAAAGAACAGCCTAATGTCTTTTGATTTCTATCTTCTAAAATACACTAACAGATGTATAAAGATAACGCTTCTCAATCTTTCTGTTATTGCGACCCAATTTACCAATGTAAATATTCTCGCGCCTTCCCCTTTTGATCTATCGAAAATTATAGTGTCATAATGATAACGGTCCGATATTCGTACATTTAATTTTATTGGTAAAATACGACTGTTTTCTATAAATGCACAGTATACGTCTATCTCTACCATTTACACAAACGCCTACTAAAACAGAGGCCTAATATTGACATATTATCAGCATAGTTTAAAACATATCGATATTCCTAGAACATAGAACCCTATAACTCCAAGGTATGTATGATAGAAGAGCGAGACATACGGTAGCATGTTTATATCACAATTTTTCTTGTATATATATTTTAGAAGTAACAGAGGCATATTTAGAAAAGATTATGGATAAATTTTTATGTGAGTACGTTCCAAAAACTAAATCAAGAAAATATTGCTCAGAATACTTAAACTATGGATTTACGATCACTGAAGTAAACAAAGAAGAAAGGCCCTCGTTTTTGAAAGTAAATTAAAATGATATGAGAAGCAAAAATTAATTTTTAAAAACACTTTGTCTGTGAATGAACAAGCTTTACTTGCTTCTTACAAAGTTTTATATCAAATAGCCAGATGCAAGAAACCTCACACTATTGACAAAGAGCTAATTTTGCCAGCTGCAATTGAAATTAAAATCTATTTCACTTTCCAATGATACAGTTGCTCGTCGTATTGGTGACATGGCTGAAGATGTACAGCACCAGCTTTTTGCAAAATTGCGTGGAAAATTGTTTTGTAAAGATATGGGATCAGTACATACAGTATTACTTTTTTATTGCGAAGCTAGATAGTTACCACGTGGGAAGTTTTTGAAACGTGTTTTCGAATCAAGAGAAGAAATCTGTATTTTTCTGGAAGAAGAAAATCGACAAGAAGCAATGATGTTTCGAGATACTACATTTATTATGAAATTGGGTTATTTATTCGATATATTTGAGAAGTTAAATGTCTTGAATCTTCAATTTCAAGAAACAAATACATATATTTTGGAAACAAATAATAAAGTAAATGCTTTTTGTAGAAAATTGGATTTGTGGCTTAGAAATTTAAAAGAAAAGAAACTGGAAATGTTTCCGAATATAAATAAATTTGTAAAGGCATACAAAACTGATGAAGTGCATATAAACGTGATTTTCTTAACTATAGACAAACATCTAAGCATGCTAGCAAAAAATATTAAGAAATACTTTTTTGCTGAAGAAAAATTTCTAGCAAGTTACGAGTGAGTTAGAGATTCATATTTGACGTTGTTATTCCAAGTAGTCAATTCATACGAAATGCATATGATATTGAATTAACCGTCGAATCGTGTTAGCAATGCAACAGTAACCATACGAGAGACTAGTATGAAGAAAACAGCGCAAGAAGAAAAAAAGAAAAGTGAAGAAGATGGACAACTTGAAGGGATAATGTCAAGCGAACCATGAAGGCTCAGCTGGCAAGATGGAAACTTTACACGGTCTCAAATATGCAAACTACATCGGTAATAATGACAGCAAAACTTTTAAAGGAATAATGGATAAAAATCAGTACAAAAGAGAATGAAAACGTGAAGAAAATAAAAGAAATGGTGCTTTAAAACCGTCGTACCAGTTTAAGAGAGGTGTCCAGTGAACTTGGCAGACTCGTTCCAAAGGACCTGAACACCACCGAAAGACAGTGCGTAATGCTTATAATCGGATTACAAAGAATTGCACTGTCTATAATTGGAGTGCCGATAATTGGATAAAAGAATTATTATATTTTATTACGAGAGTAAATTTTAAATTATTCTTGTAACAGATAAATGCAGGAATAATTTCAGCCAATTTTGCTTAACTGCATTCACCAGCTAATGCTGTCAAATATGCAAATAAAGTGAAGCGACAAAGTGAATGTAATCTCTGTGTTTCACAGCACTGCAACGATATTCATATTTTCTGTATCGATTGGTTCATATTCAACGCAGATGTTCTACAAGTAAGCATTTCCTAAAGTAAAAAATAAAGTGAGTGTATGAAATTAGCAATTAAAAGTTGGCATGAATATTTGATGAAATTTGAGACCTTGAGTTTGCATGTGCGACAATTACTTCTTCATTTGCACGTCGTAATAAATTGAGTTTGTTGCTAGTTGTTCAAATTACGTGATTTGTATTTAAAAAAAAATATAGTGATTATCAGCAATGGGTTGAAAGTAGCCAGTGTTAGCAGTAAGTGATCTAATAGCAGCAGCAGCAGCCAGAAGAAAAGTAGCAAGAAAATAGATAAATTTAAATAGTAAAATCACTTACATATTATTTAACATCATCGTCAAAAGAACTCAAGAGTGTTTCTTTGGAGAGGTCGATTGTAAAACTGGCTCGAAACTGGAAAGTATTTTGCATGTTTCCCACTTGTTTTACAACCATTTCCGGTTTACGTGTCGAGGAACGTTGCCATATTTTATTTAAAAATCCGTCCTTCATCCTTAGTCCTCGTCCACCACTGGCCACTTTGCTCAATTTGCATAATTTCACCCTGGCAGGGTTCTATTTAATTACTCTAGCTTTTAATTTAATCTACATTCTGACATTTATGATCCAGATTAACTTAACAGTACGATTTCTATTATTAACTTAGATTTAAAAAGATAAGAAAAGAAGTAAAATGTCGCATATGCAAATCAAAAGATAGATAGAAAGAAGAGTTCAATAACCAAAAGTGTCGAAAGAACCGAACCTGGTGAACCTAGGGGATGGTTTTTTCAAGAAAGTGGGTAATTTATCCCCGTAGTAGTCGCTTATGTTCAAAACAGTTTCTGGATCATAGAAGACGTTACGAATGGTCAAATTGTCTCTAGGTTTGATCCTTTGAGTCCTTTCTATCGGGTGAAAGGGAAACTTCTCCCTGTAAACCGTTGTTTTAACGTCCAACTCTCCCTCCAGCTTTAAATGCGTCGACCTCTTTCTAACCGGTGGCCTGGGGGGTTGAAATTCTCTCGGGGAGAATTGCGACTCTGTTTCGCTCTAAAATGAATAATGGAAGCGGGGTAAGGTCGAAATCAATCGGATCAGATGCACTTTTTATGCTAAGTACCTTGATTTCTTGTCCCGTGGCTGGGTCTTTGACGACGTGCTTCCCGTCGCTTTTGTACTCCGTGATCGTTTCCCACCCCTCGTCGTCGGTGTCTTCTTGGACGCTCGATTTCTGCTGGGCTAGCGCTTGTTTCATGGGCCTCTTCCTCGAGGGCGACTTCCTGGGGCTCCCTAAAAAAAATTTATTTATTTTCATTTAAAATTAAAAAGTAAAAAAAGTGTAACCTACCTTGAGGAACCCCAGCCGCGGGGAGCTTCTGCAGGTCCATTTTGATCGCAGGTGCTCTCGAGGCGACTTTAGCTTTAACTGCAGGAGGTTTCGTTTTGTTGTCTTCTACTTTTTTGCTTTCATCTTTCTTCTCTTGAGTTCCAGGTTTGGAATCTGGAGTTTTCGTGCGCCTCCCAGGCTTGGGAGTCTCCGCGCCTGAAGGTTTTCCAGCAGCTTTTTGCTCAGGGGTCTTGGACCTAGTTTTTGTAGTGACTGAAGACTTGGAGGTCACCGAGGCTTTACGCTTTTCACCCTCTGATTCTTCGGAAGACTTTTGCTCGCTTTGGGGAGCAGCTGGTTTTCCCCCAGGTGGCCCCGGAGACTTGGAAGAAGGTTTCTTTGTCTTAGTAACAGAAGCTTTTGAAGCCAAAGACGTCTTGCTTTCGCGCAGCTTAGGAGCAACCCCAGGTTTGGCCGTGGAAGTCTTGGAAACCAAAGAAGTCTTGCTGTCGTACAACTTGGAATCAATCGACTTCGAGTCAATCGATTTAATATCAATGGACTTTGAGTCAATCGACTGCGTGTCTATAGACTTAGTGTCTATGCTCTTCGAGTCTATATCGGTCGTGGTGGTGGTGGACCTCGTCTCCGAAGTGGTGGTCGTCGTCTCATCCTCATCGCTCTTCCGCTTCTTCTCCTTCTTTTCTTTCTTAACAACAACCGGCTCTTCAGGTGGCTTAGGCTTCCACTTGACCCTCTCACTCAACTCTTCATACGACTTGGTCTCCTTAACCCCCTTGTCCGGGTAGTCCAAGTATTGCAAGGCTGCTTGCTCCCTGTAGTAAGGATACATCTTCTTGGGTTGCCTGGTTATGGTGGTCAACACTTCCGGCTTAAAGATGGTCTCCACCGTGATGTTATCTTCAGGTACCGTCGGCGAAAGGCGCTCCACCTTGTGCTTCGGCTTGTCTTCTCCTTCTACAGGGCCTTGCGAGAAAAAAGTCTCCGGGCTGAGGTTGTCCTGGGGCACTTTAGGCTGCACTCTCTCGGTTTTAACCCCCACGTAAGCCTGTTTGTACTCGGGGAGCAGATCGAACTCCCCGTAGAGCTGGAGGTTCGTCTGCCTCTTCTCGAAGGGCCTCCTGGGCTCGAACTGGTAAGGCACGTAGTGCTTTCGGTAATCGGTGCAACTCACGTCCAAGTCGCCCTCCAGGTGGAGGTTGGTGTGCCTCTTGTACAAGGGTGGCCTAGGCTGGGGCTCAAACGGCCCGAACCGCTCCATGGTCTCCGTTTTCTTCTCCATATCGCCTTCCAACCTCAACGTAGTTGGTTTACGAAGAACTTCACGCCTGGCACCGAACAAATACTGCACGAACTGCGAAGCTTTTTCGGTGGTCGTGAGCCGATCTCCTTCAAGCACTAAATTGTTAGGTCTCTTGATGGGCGTCGGTCGCACTGCTTTATCATACTTGACGTACTGCGAGAGGTTTTCTGTTGACAGTCTGAGAAAAGAAAACGCACTGAGAGAGCGGAAAGTTGCTATATAAAAGTTCGTGACTGGGTTGGCCGGGAAACTTGAACTAGTTATAAGATTTGCATTCGGTTTATAGGTAAACCCATCAAGGCTAAACTAAGCTGTATGAGTTATATGGAGAATCAATATGTTTGGTTTTACCTTTCGTTTTCTTTCTTTTCGTCCCAGAAGCTCAAGGGCGTCCACTGCATCCCATGTTGTCTTTCCAATTTTTCTAATTGATATTCGATGAAGGCCTCTTGGTACTCGGGGTGCATTTCTTGCGTTCCTTCGAGCCGTAAGTGATCCGGTGGTTTTAACGGTGATAACCCCTGGAAAACATACAATTATAAATGTCTTCCACGTAATTTAGTTACAAATAAAGTGAACATTGTTATTAAAGTACTTGGAGGACATTCTATGTCCCCCAGACTCCCTGGTGGTCCTTCTTTTATTGTTAAAAAGTCAGTAAACATCTCTATGTTTGAATAGAATTGAAAACAATATAAAAAACAGAACACCAGGGAGTCTAGAGGACATGGAATGTCCTCCAAGTGCACTGTCTTCTACGTACTCTTAATATATTTAAAAATCATTACGATAAACTTTGTTTTTTCTAGTTTAACAAGTTAATAAGAAGAACCAATATAAATTTAACAATAAAAAAGGACCACCAGGGGGTCTGAGGGACATGGAATGTCCTTCAGGTACTCCATTAAGAACATTCTTCTTATTTACTTGTTAAACTTAAAAAAATAAAATTTGATCAAATGATTTTTACATAAATTAAGAGTACGTGCACTTGGAGGACATTCCATGTCCCCCAGACTCCATGGTAGTCCTTCTTTTATTGTTAAAAAATCAGTAAACATAAAGTTGAAAATAATAAAAAGTGATACTAGGGGGTCTGGGGGACATGAAATGTGCTCCAATTACTCTATTAACAACGTTCTTTTTATCAACTTGTTAAACTAGGAAAAACAAAGTTTAATGTAATGATTTTTAAATAAATTAAGAATATGTAGAAGACAGTGCACCTGGAGGACGTTCCATATCCCCCAGACCTCCTGGTAATCCTCCTTTTATCGTAAAAAAACCAATAAACACAATATGAGAGAAGAACCGCCAGGAGATCTGGGAGACATGGAATGTCTTCCAAATGTAGTATCTTTAATGTACTCTTAATTTATTTAAAAATCATTACATCAAACTTTATTTTTTTAAGTTTAACAATTAAATTAGGAGAAAGTTGAAAATATTTGGAGGACATTCAATGCTCCCAGACGTCCTGGTAGTCCTTCTCTTATATTGTTTTCAACTCTATAAAAACATAGAGATGTTTATTATTTAAGACCACCAGGAGGTCTGGGGAACATAAAACGTCCTACAAGTACACTGTCTACTGCATATTCTTAATTTATTTAAAAATCATTATATTAAACTTTATTTTTCCAAGTTTAACAAGTTGATAAGAAGAACATTGTTAATGGAGTACCTGGAGAACATTCCATGATCCCCCAGACCTCCTGATGGTCTATTTTTTGTGTTGTTTTCAACTCTATTTAATGGGATGTTTACTGACTTGTTAGCAATAAAAGAATGACCACGAGAAAGTCTGGGAGACTTGAAATGTCCTCGAGGTACTCCACTAACAACGTTCTTCTTATTTACTTATTGTACTTGGAAAGACAAAGTTAGATGTAAATATGTTTAAATAAATTAAGAATATTTAGAAGATATAGCACCTGGAAAAAATTCCATGTCCCTTAGACTCCTTGGTGGTACTTCTTTTGTTGTTAAAAAATTATTAAACATTCTTAAGTTTGGATGGAGTTAGAAACAACATAAAAGAAGAACACCAAGAGGTTTGGGGAACATAGAATGTTCTTCAGGTGCACCGATTTCTATGTACTTTCAATTTATTTAAAAATCTACATCAAACTTTGTTATTACAAGTTTAACAAGTAAATAAGAAGAATGTTAATAATGGAGTACTTGGAGGATATTCCATGTCTCCCAGATCACCTAGTGATCTTTCTGTTATTGTTAATAAATCAGTAAACATCCTTAAGTTTGTATAGAGTTGAAAATATCGTAAAGGAAAGACACCAGGGGGTTTGGAGGGACATGGAATGTCTTCCAGGTATATCTTTAAACTACGTTTTTCTTATTAGTTAGTTCAACTTAGACAAATAAAGAATACTATCAAGGTTTTTAGGTAAAATTGAAACACGTAGATAACGAAGCAATTGGAGAAAATTCTATATCCCCCCAGACCTTCTGGTGGTTCTTTCTTAATGTTGTCTTCAACTCTATTCAAAAATAGGAATGTTTACTGATTTCTTTGACAATAAAAGAAAGATTGCTAAAAGGTCTGGAAAAAATGAAATGTCCTTCAGGTACTTTGTCTTCTACGTACTCTTAATTTATTCAAAAATTTTTACATCAAACTTTGTTTTTTTAAACTTAACAAGTAAATAAGAAGAACTTTGTTAGTGGTGCACCTGGAGGACATTCCATGTCCCCCAAACCACCTGCTGACCCTTTTTTAAATCTTGTTTTATATTCTATTTGAATAAAGGGATGTTTATGTAACTTTTAACAATAAAAATAGGAGACCTGAAGGACATGGAATATTTTCTACTTACACTATCTTTTACACATTTCTAATTTACGTAAAAATCATGATAATACTCTATTTGTCTAAATAAAACCAACGAATAAGAAAAATGTAATTTTCTGAGTACCTGGAGAACATTCCATGTCCTCCCAGAGCTCTTAATGATCTTTCTTTTATTGTTAAAAAATCAGTAAACATCCCTTTATGTGAATAGAGTTGAAAATAACATAAAAGAAGGACCACCAGGAGGTCTGGGGGACATGGAATGTCTTCTATATGCACTGTTTTTTACGTTTCTTAGTTTATTTAAAAATCTTTTCATTAAACTTTGTTTTTCCAAGTTTAATAAGTTAATAAGAAAAACACAGTTTGTGAACTACGAGGAGGACATTCCATGTCTCCCAGATTTACTGAAGGTAATTTTTTATATTGTTTTATACTTTATTTAAAGACGATTAATTATGTGAATTTTAACAATAAAAAGAGAAATTTTGGGGATATGGAATGTCCTCCAGGTAAACAGCTTTCTATATATTGCTAATTTACCCAAAAAATCTTAGTTATACTGTTTGTTTATTTAAATCGAATCAACTAATAAAAAAACTATTCTATTATTGTACAATACAATATAAAAAGAACCATCAGAGGGTCTGGGGGATATGGAATGTCCTCCAGGTGCACTGTTTTCTACGTACTTTAAATTTATTTAAAAATCTTTATATCAAACTTAACAAGTAAATAAGGAGAACGTAGTTGGTGGAGTACCTGGAGGACCCTCTGGTGTCCATTTACCTAAAATGTTGATAGCATCATTTATAGAATTCTTATAAACATAAGAGAAGAACACCAAGGACATAGAATGTCTTCTAAGTACTTTGATATCTATGTTTTTCTAAAATTTATTTAGTTTAAAAAGATAAAGAGTATTTTATGGAATGTCCTCCAGGTGTTACTACTTTTCTAAAACTGATTTAACATAAAAAAATGAAGAGTATCTTTAATATTTTTATATGTAAATAAGTTAGAAATAGTCATTTCCTTTTTGTTATTATTTATAATTAACCTTATAATCTTGATAATATTCTTTATTATTCTAAGTAGAAATAATGAATGAGAATAACGTAGTCAACGTTTTCCTTATTTACTTTTTAAACATAAAAGACAGTGCACCTAGAGGACATTCCATGTCTCTCAGACCCCCTAGTGGTCCAAGTACTCCACTAATAATTATCTTCTTATTTACTTTTTTTCTTAAAAGCTTTATCGGGATTTATGTCCATATAGCTTTTACTAACTTATATACTAAAGCAATTACAAACAGTTAAAGAGATTGTTTATCGGTGCCAAAAATCGAACCCGGCTCGCTCACACCACAGTAACGCGATACCAGGCACGTTAACCACTGTGCCATCACGACCCCCTTCTTATTTACTTATTAAAGTTGGAAAAACAAAATTTGATGTAATAATTTTTAAATAAATTAAAAATATATAGAAAACAGTACATTTGAAGGACATTCCATGTCCCCCAAACTACCTGGTGGTCCTTCTTTTATTGTTAAAAAATCAGTAAACATCCCTATGTTTGAATAAAGTTGAAAATAACGTAAAAAAACACCAGGGGGTCTGGGGGACATGGAATGTCCTCCAGGTACTCGAACGTTCTTCTTATTTATTTGTTAAATTTGAAAGTATATGGAAGACAGTGCACCTGAAGGACATTTCATGTCTCCCACATCCTCAAATGTCTTTTCTTTTATTGTTAAAAAATAAAAAACATCTCTATGTTTGGATAGAGTTGGAAACAACACAAAAGAAGGACACCAGGAGGTCTGGGGGACATGGAATGTCCTCCAGGTATTCTATTAACAACGTTCTTTGTATTTACTTGTTAAATGAAAAAAAAAATTTGATCTAATAATTTTTACATAAATTAAGAATACGTAGAAGACAGAGTACTTTAAAGACATTCCATGTATTTCAGATTCCTTGACGATCCTTCTTTTATTGTTAAAGAAATCAGTAAACAAACGGCAAATTACGCTTTTCTTATTAGTTAGTTCGACTTAGAGAAACAAAGACTACTATTGAAATTTTTAGGTCGGAGTACTTGGAGGACATTTCATGTCGCCCAAACCCCCTGATGTCCTTCTTCTATGTTGTTTTCAACTCTATTCAAACTTAGAAATATTTACTAATTTCTTTAACAATAAAAGAAGGAGCTCCAGGAATGCTGGAGAACATGGAACGTCCTCTAGGTACTTTCTTTTCTACATACTCTTAAGTAATTCAAAACCCTTTGCATTAAATTTTGTTTTTTCAATTTAAACAAATAAATATGAAACTTTGTTAATGGAGAACATAGAGGACATTCTATGCCCCCACACCTTCTGGTGGTCCTTCTTTTATTGTTAAAAAGTTAGTAAACGTCCTTATGTTTGAAAAGAATTGAAAACAACATAAAAACAGAACACCAGGGGGTCTGGGGGACATGGAATGTGCTC
This sequence comes from Enochrus cinctus, assembly GCA_033557785.1. Lineage (NCBI taxonomy): Eukaryota > Metazoa > Arthropoda > Insecta > Coleoptera > Hydrophilidae > Enochrus > Enochrus cinctus. The sequence continues at coordinate 10,289 of JAUIMW010001597.1, forward strand.
CAGGTACTCCATTAACAACGTTCTTCTTATTTACTTGTTAAACTAGAAAAAACAAAGTTTAATGTAAAGATTTTTAAATAAATTAAGAATATGTACAAGACACTGTACCTAAAGAACGTTCCATGTCCCTTAAACTTCCTGGTAGTCCTTTTTTATCATTAAAAAATCAATAAACACCCCTAAGTTTGAATAGAGTCGAAAACAATATAAAAGAAGAACTAGCAGGGGTTACTTTCAAGTTTAGCTGGCAAATGTAGTAAAATATTGTTAATGGAGTACCTGGAGGACATTTCATGTTTCCCAGACCCCCTGGTGTTGTTTTCAACTCTATTCAAACATAGGGATGCAATTTAACTAAAAATTATGATAGTATTTTTTATTTGTCTAAGTTGAACTAACTAATAAGAAAAGCGTAGTTTGCCGAGTACCTGGAGGACATGTTCTCCAGACTTTCTGATGGTCCTTCTTGTATTGATAAAAAAATCAATTAACATCTCTGTGTTTGGATAGAGTTAAAAACAACACAAAAGAAGGACACCAAGGGGTCTGGGGGACATGGAATGTCCTCCAGGTACTTAGCAAACTACGTTTTTCTTATTAGTTGATTCGACTTAGACAAACAAAAAACACTATTAAGATTTTTAGGTAAATTAGAAATTTATAGAAGACAATATACCTGAGAGCATTCTATGTCTTCTAGACCTTTTAGTGGACTTTTTTTTTATTTGTTATGAATCTATAAATATTTCTCTATTCTAATAGAGTATAAAGAACATAAAAAAAGAATTACCAAGAGGTTTGAGGGACATGGAATGTCTTCCAGGTACTCTGCAAGCTACGTTTTTTTTATTCGTTGGTTTTATTTAGACAAATAGAGAGTACTATTAAGATTCTTAGGTAAATTAGAAATATATAAAAAACAGGGTATTTGGAGGATATTCCATGTCTGTTGAAGGTCATTTTTATGTCGTATTATATTCTATCTGAAGACGAATGTTTATGTGACTTTTAACATTTAAAAGAGAAAATCTAGAGGATATGGAATGTTCTTCGAGTACTCCATCAACAAAGTTCTTCTTATTTACTTATTAAATTAGAAAAAATAAAGTTTAATGTAAGAGTACGTAGAAGATAGTGTACCTGGAGAACATTCCATGTCTTCCAGACTCAGATGATAGTATTGCAACTGGAGGACATTTCATGTCATTCTACATGAAATGTCCTCTAGGTGCACTACTATCAATACTCCTACTTATTTCTCTTGGTTATTAATAACCTTCTTATTATCGAGCGATTAAACTTAAATAAAAGTATTAAAGAGACCTTTAAATATCAATTCTAAATACGTTGAATATCGTACTCTTGGAAGATATTCCATGTTCCGCAGACCCCATGATGACCATCCTTTATTTGTAAAAATGAGTAAAACATCCCTTTGTTGAAGTAGAATAAAAACGATATAAAAGAAGAACACCAGGGAGTGTGGAGGAAATGAAATGTTTCCTAGGTGCACTGCCATCAATTTACTTTTGATTTATGTTTAAATATCTATTTATTACTTTTATTTGTTTTTGATTGATAACAAGATATTTGGAGGACATTTAATGTTTCTCAAATCTCTTGGTAGTTGCTTTCAAGAGATGTTTAAGTGACTTTTAACTATAAAAAACAGGAATTTAAGATACATGGAATGTCCTGTAAGTAGTTCGTCACTTACGCATTTTTATTTTTATTATTATTGCAATAGTTCATTTTAATAAATTCAAGTTTACCTGTGTTGTTCTGCCAGTAGGTAAGTCACCGCACGATCCTCCCAATATGCAATAGTTTTTGTATCTCCTGGTGTATTCTGTTTTTAAAGTCTTAAAAGAACCTTCTTCTATTTGTATTTGGTCCCT